>VWZO01021435.1:169980-181526 GCA_013396975.1 Bucco capensis
CCACCCACCCACCCAAACCCCAACCCAGCCAACGAGTGTCTCTGGGACACAGCAGCTCAGTCCCTACCTGAAGCTGCTCTTCCAGTGCAGCCGTAGCTCTCTCTCCACTGTTTTCATCCACCACCACCACCATATGGGTCAGGGAATTCACCTTCACTTGTTCCTGCTCCAAATCTTCTTGAAATGCCTTTAATTAGAGCATAGATGTCAGAAAATGGCTCTCAAATGAAGGGAAGGCCATGGTTTTTCCTGCTCTGGCAGGGGGGTTGCACTAGATGATATTGCTAGGTCCCTTCCAACCCCTGACATACTGGGATCCTGGGATACTTTGGAGTCTCCTGACCGAGAAAACTTGGAGAATTTAACTAGACTGATCAACTAGGAGAACTTTTTAGTCTTATTGCTATCAAAACTAAGTAAACTTACTTTGTGACCTTATACTATATATATATATATATCNGCAACCAAAAAACCCCCAAAATATGCCAAAAATCCAGGATCCCCTAAAAATGTGCCCAAAGGCACCAATACTCCAAAAATCTGCTAAAAAAAGGCCCTAAATCCACCCCAAAAGATGCAAAAAACAACCCCCAAAAGTCACCAAAAAGGCATAAACAAAAAATACACTTTAAAGGTGCCAAACCTCCCCAAAGGTGCCAAAAAGAGCTGATGCACAAAGAAAGTTCCCCAAAAATGCACCAAAAGGCACCCAAACCCCTGAAAATTTGCACCAAAAAGTGCCAACCCCCCCCAAAGGCAATAAAAACCCCTCCCAAAAGGTGCCAAAAAAGCAGCTATCCAAGCACAGGTGCTCCTTCCTCAGCAAGGCCATGGACCAAGCTGTTCCATCCCAACCCTTCCCAGAGCCCAAAGCAGCTGCTCTGTTCCTGGCCAAGGGTGGGATAAAGCCACACCTGCCCTCAGATTCCTCAACAAGCAAGCTGAACATGGAATAGGAGAGGGAAAAAAACCAAAAACTACCTACAGCAATTTTGTGGAGATTGGCCAGCATCTCATTTTGATCCTTAAAGCCAGTGGTAGGAATTTTGCTCACTGCCTCCTCCTTCTCGGCCAGCCACGCATCAAAAAGGCACTGAAAGGAAATGAAATGGGAGAGCAGAGGATGAAGAGGCTTCACTCAAGGCTTTCCTCCTGCAATTTCTGTTGTGTTTGGAAGAGCATTCCCATGTGTAAGTGCTGGAACAGCTAACCTGCTCTTCTGCAAAGTGCTGCCACCTGCGAAGGATCTCTTGCAGGAGCAGCCAGCGCTCCTCTGTCCACCTGCAGATGGATGCCCAACGCTTCCCAAAGTGCTGCAGAGGAAGAAACACACAGGAGACCTTCTGCATTGCTTAAACTAAATCATAAAGACAAAACAAAACANTATCTCATATATGTGCTAACATAAGGATATTGGGCAGATTTCCATTCTTCTCACAAAAATAGCTTCCTGTTACTCACTCCCAAGTCCTAACTCTTGAGACAACATTTCAGACTGAGAATTTGGCTTGAGGAAGCATTTGTAGAAGACTTGTAGCTCTCAATACAGCATATAAACATACCAAGAGCCTGCAATTCTTACACAGCCACACTATGAGTTTTTTTCATAGTAATCTATTAAAACATTTTCATTTGCCAAAAGTTATTACAATATGTAAAATAACACCGTTTTCCATTAAAAAACCCTGCATATTTTCTCAAGCTTGGCACTCCCACAACCTAGCTCAGGAGATGAGTCAAGATTGGGCAGCAATGCAGCATCCAATAACGTTGACTAACTCATCACATGAAGAGTGAAGAGCTCAGTGTGTGGGAGATTTCTGCATGCCTTCCCTCAGAATATTCAAATACAAGTTAAATACCATTTTTTCCTCAACATTAGAAAGAAACAGCATGAAGTGAGGTGCTCTGAACCACTGCTGTAGGAACATTATCAGGTTATCACAGGAAATCTCACAAATCATCTCTGTTTTCTATACTCTCCTGTGTCTCCCTGTTATCATCACACACATAAATCTATTTGAAGAGTTAAATCCACACAAAGCCAGAAGTTTAATCCAGCAAAGGAAACAAAGCTATCACACAAATTACACAGCCTCTTTTAAGTCTTAATTCTTCCAGTTAAGGAATTACCCTCATGGAATGGGGAGCAGGGGGAAATAGGCTAAATCCTCTCTTACACTCCATTTACTATTTTTCATTAATTCAATGGAAAACACATCACTAAAAAGTATTTTCTACTAGAGTCTATTTTATTAGTGCTGTACAGTTACATACTCAAAGTCTCAGGAGTCCCAACAAGACTAATTCAGTTTAATTATGACCTAGTGCTACAGAAAGCAAGGGAAAATAATGCAACACCCAAAAAGAAGAAAACACAGGCATTTAGCAATCTGATATATTCTTATTGTACTTTGTGATGATGACACAGTTGCCTTGCTCATTCTAGGAAGCTTATAGCTAAAAAGGAAGTAATTTAATTGTTCCTATCAGGATAAAAGTCATAGTTGGGGTAGCAGAATGAGGCAAAAACTTATCAGTGGTTCTATAATGCAACAAAAGCTTATTGACTGCACAAAATCATATCAGACCAAGATTTCACCTTCCTTTGCAACGTTGTCATGGCAGAGGTAGGCACTTTGGCCTCTCTGCTTACCTTGTGCTCTTCTACTTGACGCTTTAGGTCCTCCAGATCTGGACCTAAGGGCTCTGAGTCGATTCTCTTTGTCCTCTCCTCTGTTTTGGTCAGCCACTCAGCTAACTGGGCCAGCTGCTGATTCTGCAGCTCCATTAGGACCTTGTGTAAACTGTAAAACAAAGGAAAAACAACACTTTCTAGCCAAACATGAACAAAATCAACAGGCAGAACTGTGTGCCCTGCACGCTGATTCTCAGGTGGTTCCAGCTCAGCTCTGGGATGCTAGCTGTTATTACTAGAAACAATAATGAGCTTTAAAATAAGCTTTAGGAGCTCTTGGAAGGAAAGCAACAAAGAAAACAAATCACAGGAACAACAGAAAAGCAGGAAATGAAGCTTCAACAGAAGAGAAAAAAACAACACTTAATTAATCCAACTCTAAATAGTAGATATCAAACTCTTAATGATTTTCTGTTTTACCTCAAGATTTTTTTATAGACCAGAGTGTTATGGATCTTCATGATAATATTCAGATTTCAAGGTGTTTGGTTTTATTTTTACTGTAAATCAGGTGTTAATTATTGATCAAAATGACTAAAAGATCTATGTGGTGTCTTTTCCACTCTAAGCTCTTTGCTAGAGAAAGTTGATACTCTGCTTTATTATAACCCCTAGTTCACAAGAGGGTTAGTTGTCTCACATCTAGCTCAGCCCTTCTTCACTTTCAAGTGTGCTTTTTATTGTCCTAAACCAAGTTATTATAAATACTAAACACAACACTTCATCCCAGAGAGGTGGTTTTAGCAATAAATGGAAGAAATGGCATACAAAACCATGCTAAGCTAAAGCAAATTGTTTCAGAAGATAGGATGAAATATTGTACTGAACATTGATATTCCCCTCAAGCAAGGAACATAAACTTGAAAGAGAAATAATCAGACAGAAATAATTTGATCAGAGTTGATCCTTAAGCCAAAGAATGTCTCTCATTTCTTCTCATTCTCCAGGTGCTTCCTGGCTTTCAGATTACTCCTACAAACATCTGATGGAGGTTTGAATACTTCCTTCTATAGCCCCTGGAGATTGTCATCAGCTTTGTTTATGGCATCACCCTCCTAAATCCCAAACACAGACTGCTTTGCCAGTGAATTGAATGTGCTTTATGACTTGTGGAATTCTCCATGAAGTGGCAAATTGGATTAAGTTTTCCTCTCCAGTGGGGTATTTATCACTCAGAGAGGCTTGGCTCCTATTTGAGGAAGGGCAGGAGGAAGGCAGGCTGTTTTCTCTCAGCATGCTGATGTTTTGCTGCCTAGGAGAGTCACTTTCAATCCTGAATGGGAAATGCAATCTGGGCTGCTCTCATGCAAAGGAATTGATTGCTGGCTTCCAAACTTCCTTGGACATTCTCCCCTCCTAAACCACTTTCCATAAGACCCTTGTCACTTTTCTAGTGATCCATATAGAGCTCAACATTTGATGCTCACAGCAACTGGCCCACACAGCCTAATATCTGATCTGCACCAGAGGCCACAGGAGGTGAGAAGATGCTGGTTCAGGGCATCCTGCAACTCCCCTGAAGTTCATCCTTTGCTGTTGTGTTCCTCTCAGGATGCTGGCCTAGACACCACTGCTCTCACTACTGCAGGTATCCAGCTTCTGTTAAAATCACCTTGGCAAAAGGAGTCCCCCTCCCCTGTCCTGAAGGACCAGACAGAGGAATTTCCCCATTGAGTACATGTTCTTTGGGATTTTCTGCAAGAGAAAAATCAACAATTCAGCAGAAAGACTTTTATGAAGTCTACTTAGCTCAAAACTCCCTAAAAAGCCACCAGGGATCTCAGATCCAGGCTGTCTGTCACTGCATTTCTGTGGTTTTCCTGGAGAGAATGGCTGTATTCTTCAGCAATTAACAGCTCTACAGTGACATTCCATTAATTTTACCATTTCCAGTGGATTTGACACTCTGACAGCTGATAAACCTCATCACTGGTCTCTCCTTTGCAGAAGGTCAGTGTGTGTACCAAATTCCTCCTGACAGAGGAAGATCCAGTCACATCAGTTTGAAACAGAGTTATTATATCAGAGAGGGATTAAAAACATCCTCAGGAACATGAAAAGAGAGGCTGAGAGAAGGAAAATGTGAAAGAGCAGGTAAGCAGCAGAGATTATCTTGAGATAAAGAAGGCAACTCAGACAAAAAACACCTTCAGGAACTGTCCTGCTCCAACCACTCTAAGCTGCAACAGCAAATGCCTCCCCTGTGGCACAGGCACAAGCTCTTACCTTGATGGAGTTTCTTATCCTAGATAGCACTAGGTAAATCAAACTATAACATAAAAACCTCTAAAATGCTTCCAAGACTAATGTGACCAGTTGCCAGATTATTTTACACTTGTATTTGTATTTTTCCTTTAAGCTACAAGACTTGTCCTCTCTGGAAGAGTGTAATTTGTCCTCAGATAAAACCATCACAGTATCTCTTGGAATGCTGAGCTCCCACTTAATATTGTTATGGGATCAAGTTTTACAGGTCTGAAAGATTTATTCCCTTTTATAGCTCAGTGAGGATTCTCTCCTTTGACAGTAAATATTCTGTGACACTTGTTGGGGCAGAACAAAATGAAGCAGGTTATATAAATGTTGCTGGAAGTGTTACTGGTGTCCAAGCTGTTGACTGCTGCTGGTTTCAAGTCTCAAAACAACATGCAAGCTTCCAACGTCCAATTTCAGGTTAAAAAAAGATCTGAGATGGAGTTTTGTTGAAGTCAAAGCAAATCCCAGTTGTTCTTCAAGCTCAGAGTTGTTTCAAAGCAGATAGATATTCATTTACCTGAGCTCTTACTTACTTGCTTTGCTTTTCCATGCTTGCTACCCTGAGACTTTCCCATCGCGAGTTAAGGAGATTCATTTGCTCTTGGATTTCGTTTGCTTCCTCATCTGAAAGTTTCCCAATGGTTAGAAGCTGACTTCCCACTTGCAGAATGTTGCCAACACGTCCTTGGTGAGCTGTTAACTCCATCATAAAGCCCTGACAAGAGACAGAGGAGCCAGTTTTCAGTTGGAGTCTCTGGGAGGAAAGACTTGGAGGAAACATCTTCAATTCCACTACTTCCAAAACATCATTTTCCACTTGGCTTTTTATTCTAGCTAGCCCACCCCAAACCTTGCAGCACAAACCAGAAATATATTCACTTTATGCACAGGGAAAAAGTTGTTTAGTCTGGAGAAGGAAAGGATTTTGAGGGGAGATCTTATTGCTTTACAACAGCTTGGAGTGAGGTGACTCTGCTCTGGTAACAAGTGACAGGATGAGAGGAAATAGCCTCCAGTTGCACCAGGGGAAGTTTAGATTGGATGGTAGGAAAAATTCCTTCATCCAAGGGCTGTCAAGCATTAGAACAGGCTGCCCAGGGAAGGGATGGAGTCACTCCCCTTGGATGATGTGTGGATCTGCTGCTTAAGGGACATGCTTTAGTGCCACACTGGGCAGAGCTAGGGTGCACTCTCCACTATCACCTTTAAATGCTCCAAATCAAAACAAAACACCCCAAAAACCCCCAACCAATCCCCAAACTAGAAATATCTTTGGTTTGCATTGTTAACCTTACGATGGGATCCAAGCAGCTACATGACTAGGGAAGGATTAATAGCAACACATACCTCATGGGTGTGAAATTGCTCCTTAACAACTTCCACATCACTAGAGATGTCTCCTTGTGCTTGTAATGCATCCTCAGCAGAGAGAAGCCAGGTAAGTACTTCTTCTAAAGCACTTTGGTAGTGCTCAATGTCCATTTTAGGCCCCATCTGGATGGTGCTAAAGGTCTTCTCTTCAACAGTTTCTACAAACTGATCAAACCCAAAACGTTTGTTAAGAGTAAGGCAAAATAGCATTGGCCCAGGTAATTTTAATAAGGAATAAACAGAATGCCAATAGCTGGTCCAAAATCTAGCTTTATATGAAACAAAATACACTGGATTAATAGTATGTGGAAGCACTTATTAGTATAAAACCAGTTAATTGCCCAAGATCAGTTAATATTGACCCTGATGGTCATTCTTTAGAAGCTAGGTGACTCTTGTAAACACACAATTCCCATTTCTACTGCTTAAAGCCAAGAGAAATCAACACTGAAGTTAAATGATTGTTATAAAGGCTACACTTACAGAAAGAAACGTTACCTGATATGAATTAAGTTTCATTCCTGAATCCAAAACTGCTCTTAAAAAAAAAAGTGGTTAATGATTATGCAAACCAAAGTTCATTAGTGCAGTTAAAACATATCCAGAGAGGAATCTCCTGATCAATAATGCCAGCATGAGGACACAAGTGTTAAGGGAAAAAAAAATGACATGAAAAAGCAGGAATTTTGCTGACATCTAGGAATCTGTCAAGCTAATCATCTCACAGATGCCATTTTTGCATGGAAAACAGTATTTTTTGTTACTATAGATTGATGGAGAAGGAAAAAACACAACCTATTGCTGTCTTCTCCAGAATCTTTTTCTCTTTGCTGCTGCACACAGATTTGTATCTAGAGGAAAGGATGGGGATCTGAATTTTTGCAGGCATCACCATCCTCTGCTGGGGTGTGTGGGCTGGAAGACCCTGAGGACTCTTAAGCTTTAATTTAAAGTGTAAGGAGAGGAAAATAAAGCAGCCTTTGACCTTCCTAAGCCTGCAGAAATAGGTATGGCTGGCAGCTGTAGGAATTAATTTGCAGAGTTTAAACCAGGAGCTTGCAGTTGCTCCAGGGTAAGAAAGCAAGGGGAGAGAAGTGTTCATCACCTAGCAGGGTATTATGTTCCTGAAGGGAGGAAAAGCACTGGACATGTGTTAGCAAATTCTCCCCAGCAGTGTTTCTGTTAGCTCAGAAGGGCTGAGGGAAAGCAGGTGGGAAGCTTTTAGAAGGAGTTTGGCAGATTTCAGCTTCATTCCAGCACTCTTCTTTACATCAGCTATTTCCCTCCTTCAGAAACTCCCAGTAAAAAGGTACAGAAGCTGGCTCTAGACACTTCAGAGCTTTAACACTCAGAGACTTCTTCTTTTCTTTGCTAAATGCAAATTGAAGGCCAGCTCAGTGTTCTGCCTTGGCAGGATTGCAGCACACATCACTCAGCTCCAACTATGCCTCCAGCAGCTGAGGCTGACACCACTGCTCCTGCTTCAGTTCCTCATCACAAAACAACATTTTGTGTGTCTTTATATTGGCCAAAATAGAACTAGCAATGGGTTAAATACTCTTTGCAATAAGTAAGACTATGTTCTTTTAACAGTTAATGATAGTTCAGTCATTTCTGGTAATGACACTAAGAAGATACCTTGGGCAGACTTTTGTCACTCTGCTGTTAACTCTCTCCTTCCTCTAAATGTGGCTGCATTGGCATTTTACTGAGGATTTCAAACCTGCCTTGGTGAAGGAAAAAAAGGACATGGGTCAGCAAGAATGCTGCTTATTTTTTAATTTTATTTGCTATTCATATGAAAATCCACTTAGGTTTGGCCTTATCATAAATCAGAGAAACTGCAGGTTGGGCTTGCTCAATTGAGACTAAATCTAAATCCTTAGCACTAGGCTGTCTCTGTGATTCCATCTGATGTTTCCACCTGGATGAGTTGTCCTGTCCTTGCCACTTCTGAGATGCAGCAGATGATTAGTTCATTAAAAATCAATAAAGCTTAGGCAAGATGCAGAGTGAGAGGGAAAAAAAAAGAGCCAGAGGCAGGCAGGAGTGATGAGAGTGAATTCCAAAAGGGAAGAAAATGCTGGAACTATTGACAGGACAGGAGTAAAAGGAAATGAATCTCTTCAACTCCTCCATTAGGTACAATTGGTACAAATAAAGACAACTGGAGAATTTACTGGTGTGAAAGGAAAAAGATTTGCACCTTGGGATCATAAAAGTTGGCACAAGTCCGTTGGAAGTAAGTGAAAAAAGTGGAAACAAGTGGGTTGGGAAGGAGCCTAAGCCTGGGACCCATGAGGACAGGAAAGAGTCAGGAAGCAAGGCAGCCAGCTACCTGGAATGGTTCAATTTCCTAACAATGTATAATCTGCTTTATTTTAGCTCCATAGTCAAGTCAGTGGCTCACACCAGGATTTTCTGCTTAGCTTGCTTCCTTGCACACCCACAGCCTTGGGAACAACAGCAAAGCAGCTTCTGGTCACTAACTGCCTGACCCTTCTTTTCTCCCTAAAATATATCAAACCATGCTGGTTTTAACTCTCCAGGGCAATTTTTCAGCCTATGTTGGGTTAAGGGCTTTAGTGACCTGTGCTGCTGCTGACAAGACACACAGCATCTCCCCTCCAAAGCAGCCAATTCTGAGTTAAGCAATGCAGAACCATGGCTCCAAAGAGGAATGGCACTCCATGGGGATGCACATCCCCTGACTGCCACTGAACACAATTCCTTTCACCACACACCTACAAGGCAATGAGGACTTGTTGCTGTTGAGATGCCCAGGACACACACTATTCTTCATTCCTTCCCTTCTCTGATCCGAGACCCAGGCAGATTCCAAAGGGATGTGGATTGCAGGTGCTGCCATGCCACATGCTGAGGTCCTAAACAAGAGGACTCTCCATGGAAAGGGAGGTGAAATTTGCATCCTAGGAACAATTCTCAGCCCTACTTTCTAGTTCAGCCTGCTCCCTCACATCAAAAGCCATTATCTGTATCATTAAAAAGCATATTTTAGCCAGAATCTATCCTATTTTCCAATAAGAAAATGAAGCTATTTCTTCATCTTATTTTAATCACTCCAGCCAGCTCCCCACTGTGCTCTGATTTTACCTACTAAGCCTTGGTAGTTCTCCTCAGGACCTTCATTAAAGACCATGAAGTCTTCACAAGAAGAATATTTAACTCCAAACCTCTTTTTCTATAGGCACACAGTGCAGCAGCAGAATTCCTTCCAAAGCATCACTAGCAGGAGCAATTAACTACAAAGAGAGACTTGTAGACTAGGATTCCTTTCCTTTGGAGAAATACAAGTCTCTGGGACAAAAGCCAATTAGTGGACACACTAATTAGTTTCTGTGAAGCTGAAGTTGAGGACCTGGAGATGTCAGAGGATTTAGCTTTATGAGCTATTATAGTTGGAAGGCATGAGCAAAAAAGGTAGTTATGCAAAGCCATGGAAAAGAGTCAAATTTGCTTGAATTGGCTGACTACTCCATTCATGGCTCTTTTGTGGTTTAGCCTTACTACATTTAAACTTCATATAAAAAACATATTTTAGCTCAATATTGATTTTAGTGGTGGAGTAACCAGCCCTGGAGATATTTAAGCTATGGAGGTGGCACTTAGGGACATGGTTTAGTGGTGGATTTACAGCTGGCCTCCTGCACTTGATGATCCTAAAGGTCTCTTTCAACCTAAAGGATTCTATGATTCCAGAGAATAAAAAGTTTCTTTTCTAGCTGCTTCAGTGTTCCCAATTTCCTTGGCCAGCTTTAGGGCAGTGTGGTTTAGGACACGTGCAGTTCAGGCAGCAAGTCAAAATGAAAGCAGAGAGAGAAGGGTTTGCTTGGGATCAATATTAGAAACTGCTCTAATCAAACATTTTTTTTTTGGGGGGGGGAAAACCAACCCAAACCCAGAAAGTAAAGCCTAGGATTCTTTTTGCTCAGGTGTTCAATGAGATGAAGCAATGAAACCAAATCCACAGCTTGTATAACTACAAAACACCAGCCAAAGGGTCATTTTCAATGGGGGTTTGGAAATGCCTCAGAAAACTGACTTGAGCATCCCTTCTCCACTGAGGATTTCTAAGTGAATGCCTTTTATTTGTCAGTATTAATATGGTAACATTTTGTTCTTATGGCTCTAGCCCAAGAGGGACCAATTCCACTTAGGTCTCCAGCTTGTGTCCAACCAGCAGAACTGTAATAGTCCAGCAGTTAAGTGTAACAGACAAAGCTTCCAAATCCAGCAAGATCTGAAAAAAATGGAATGCAGGATGAGGACAAAAAATAGAATGGCATTTTAATAGTGACATTTTGTAGCAATTACTTCAATTCTGGCAGCCTTGTGCATTATGCTTGATGGTGGCTGTGCTGACAAAACCCCAAACCCCACAATTGATCACAAGGAAAGGAGCTCAATAGGGGGAAAAAAAAAAAGCTCTGTTATGACTCTTCATTCCTCTCAATTATCAGTGTAGCATGTAAGCAGAATAAATCAATTGTAGTAGTTTTAAACAAGCTGTGTTAATCATCACTGCATCACACCTGATGTTGGTACAATGGAGCAGGGCTGAGGCTTATGCACAGAGGATTTCTTTCCAGGAGTATTTAAGGGAAGTTATTATCCAGTAAACTACCTGTCACTGGAAGAGAAGCTGAACACCATGCTGCTGAACCTGAAGTGTAATATTGTGCCAGATTTGTAGAGATTAGAGCAAATGAAGTCTCCAGAAGGGAACTCCTGCTGTAGCAGCAGAGACATGCAGCTCTCTCTTCCCCAAGTGCATGCTGCATTACCCAATCTGACCTTTGGCTCTCACACTTGTCACAAGTGATAAAGCTTCTGACTGCTGACATGCCCATTCTAAGGACTGCTTGAAATAAGATTTAAATAGCTTCATTCATTTAATAAAAGTACAAAAAAAATAAATCAAACACAACCCCCCCCCCACCCTGACTGTTGGCAGGGTGCCTTTGGAGATAAAATGACCAGATGTTATAATCTAATAATCCAGGGCATATAAAGAGTATTCAATTTCATGTTTCCCTTCTATTCTTTCCAACTACATAACCTTCTGAGAAATGTCATCCCTTGCTATTTTCTCTAGGAGATATGAGGGTTAGGAAAAGCAAGATTAAGATGCCCAGATACAGTTTATGTTTGGTTTGTTCTGCTAATACACTTTTAAGGTAATATATATATATATATATAT
>VWZO01021436.1:0-10195 GCA_013396975.1 Bucco capensis
TTAATGAAATTTAACAAGGGGAAGTGTAAAACACTGCATCTGGGGAAGAACAACCCTATCTACCAGTATAGGCTAGGAACTGATCTGCTGGAGAACAGCCCTGGGGAAAAAAGAGTCCTGGTGGCTAGGAGGATTCCCATGAGGCAGCAATGTGCCCTTGTGNCCAACCTAAACCTCCCCTGGCACATCCGAAGGCACTTTCCTCTCATCCTATTTCTTGTCCCTTGGGAGAAGAGACCAGCCTTCACGTCACTCTAACCTCCTTTCAGGGAGTTGGAGAGAGTGAGAAGGTCTCCTCTCAGCCTCCTGTTCTCCACACTAACCAACCCCAGTGCCCTCAGCTGCTCCTCACAACACTTGTGTTCTAGATCCTTCCCCAGCTTCCTTGCCTTTCTCTGGAGGCATCCAGCACCTCCATGTCCTTGCTGCTGTGAGGGATCCAGTGAGGGAGCACCAGTTTCTTCTTGTCACAAGGCAAAGGACTTTTCAGCGAGCGCTGGATTGCCACAACCTGACACTGCTGACGTCCAAAATTCCCCTCCTTGATTTGAAATGGCTGTTTTCAGATGCTGTTTGTGTTGAAGAAGGGAGAGGTAGAAAAAAAAAAAAAGACATGCAGCATGTCAGAATTACAGAGAAGAATTGCTGCCACTGCCTCCTCTGTCTCATCTGCCAGGGTTTTTTCCAGTTAGGGTCTGTTTCTGAAATATTGATAGGTTTGGGGCTTTTTTGTGTGTGTTTGTGAGCACAATTATTTTTGATACCTCCAAAAAAAAAAAAAAATCAGAGTACTTCTCCCTAGCTGTATTTTGATGTAGACAAGCATGTATCTTGGTTAAGCTTCTAGAGTTGGAGAGGAGCTGCCAATGACAGTCAGTAATATGCCCTTTTAGATCCAGTCTCTCTCCTCGGTGTGGTGGGAAACAAATCTGAGATGAGACACTAAAAGACAAACTTTGGCTCAGAGGCTCAGCTCCTTCGTTTTGTTTGTTTGGCTCTGCAAAATTTGAGCCAAGTGGCTGTCAAGGCTGGGTCAGAGGAGGGAGAGGCTGCCTTGCTCTCCTGCTCCCACCTCAGGCACTGGCAGCTGCTGAGATTTGGGCAAAACAGCACAAATTCTGAATTAAATCTCTCATTCTGTGGGTTTTCTCATGTTCCCACTGCTACTGTTATCAATACTAATTATGATTAATAACAATATCACTATTACTACTGCTTGGGGGGTTTTGTTGGGTTTTATTTGTTTGTTTTTTGCTTGCTGAGTGCCTTTGGAATGTCATCCCTCTTCCTTGCTCTGAATCTCTGCAGTCTCTCCCTATTTATTGCAGATGATCTCTGCCTTCCTGCCTTCTTGCTTAGGGTTATTTCCTCCTCCCCCACTTTTGTGGACCAAAATGCCCTTGCTGGCTGCAGGATCCTCCCCCTTCTATTCAGCCTTGTTCTTTGTAATCTCCTCCAATGTAGCTTAATCAACCACTGATGCTCTGCTGAGTCCTGTCTAGGAGACACAAAAGAATTCAAGCTGTTGAAAAGCTTTTGCCTCCTCTCTGTGGTTGGCTCTGAGAGCAAAGCTGTGCCAAGAGCAAGCTGCTCTTGCTGCTAACAGCACTGACCTGAGCAAAGGGCTCTGGGTTTTGGATCTCTAGCCCCTAAAATGTGCCCAGCAAGCAGTAGCCCCAAGGTGTCCTCGCAGTGAGCAGCAGTGTCCCTGTGCCCCAGCTGGTGCAGAGAAGGCTGAGGCTGCCTCTGGCCTAGTGCACTTGAGGTGTGCTAGACATAGCTGCTCCTGCATGCACCACCTCCCAGCTCTCACTGGAGGAACTGCAGGCTTAATTTCATCTCCCATCTCCCCTTCCTTCCCTCTTGGTGCCCATCTCCCAGCCTCCCATGCTTTATGATAACTGATAGTGAAGGGCATGGAGCTGCCCCCTGGGAAGCTCACTTTCCCACATCCCATTGGATTCATTAATAACAACATTAAGTGATGATGTTTTCCCCTTGTATCATTCTATAGATCATTTTTATGATGTAGATACCAGCCCTTTGATATTGTAATTGTGAAGTACATGTTATGAAGACAAATGTGCTTGGCTTAATGAGAATGGATTGCCAATAAAAGCTGAAATAGAGGAAAGCATTTTATTGGGGCTTTTTTTTAGCATTCACCCTCTTAGAAAGTTCTGTCAGAATGAGGGTTCAGCAGGAAAGACCCTCAGATGCAAAGAGTATTTTTAGTCTGTTGGTAAGGCATCGACTTCCAGAGCAGTGTAATTATCTGATGAAAAAGGAGAAGACAAAAAGCCACCTCAGAGAGCTGTAAGGCTGAGAAAATTGGTGAAAAGATGAGCTGTAGCATGGTGTGCACAGCAGAGGTGAAGGTGGAGCAATGCTGGTACCTTAGAGGCTCAGGAGTCCTTTTGGAGAACTCATGGGTACCCCAGGACCTGAGGGAATGGCATGAAGCTGTGCCAGGGGAGGGTTAGGTTGGATATTAGGGAGTTCTTCAGAGGGTGGTGGAGCACTGGCACAGGCTCCTCAGGCAAGTAGTCACAGCACAAAACCTCACAGAATTCCAGAAGCATTTGGACAACACCCTCAGGCACATGATGTGGGGTTTGGGGTTGTCCTGTGCATAGACAGGAGTTGGACTCAATGATCCTCATGGGTCCTTCCAACTCAGGACATTCTATGATTCTCTGAGTACTCCATCAGAAATGGAGCTAACTGCAGGTCTGTCTAGAGAGGGAGGTGATAAAACCCAGCTGGGAGGAGAGGGATGTGCTGGAAACTGGCAATCTTGGGGGGGGCTGAAGCAGAGTCCTGCTCCTCCTCGTGCCGGCAGGGCTCTCTCTCTGCTCTGATTGCCAATGATTTCAGAGGTAGCCACAGAGAAGGGGAAAATGGATTGCTGTCACACATCTTATTTGCCTTGTCCCCAGCTCTGGCTGGCTGTATGGGACAGCCCTGTGGTGCCAGGAGGTGTATTAATTGCCTTTCCAAGCCCATGGAGAGGAGAAATGCAGTGCTGCTTATCCCATAGGGTAAGCATTTCCAAAGGCACATGGACTCATTGAACCAGTGTGTAGTGGGGAGGGGAGCATCCTTCCTCCTGCTCTGCAGATGGCAATGGAAAGACTTCCTGTGTTCAAGGAAGGATCCAGGAATTAAGAATGGGAAAGGCCTTGCCTAGGTATGGCTCGCACAGTGCAGCAGAAAAATTACCCCATGGCCAGCTGGAGAAGTGGGATCCAAGCTGGGATCAGCATGCTCTTCTCTCCCTCCATCCCCGAATTTACTAGGTGAGGCTATTGGCAGAGGGAAAGGAGGAATGCACCAACACCAATGGCTGGACACAGGCACCCCTCCCTGAACACACATCTCCAGGACAGCCTCTGCTAACCTGTGGCTGCCAAAGGGAGATAACTGAGTGATCCCAGCCAAGGGACGCGCTGGTGAGCGAGCAGATGGAAGGAGCTCTCTCCCCATCTGACGCCAGCACAGGTTTAATCAGCTCACACTTTCCTTTTCCACCTGGCAGAGACGCTGGGAGATGGATCCTGATTTGTGTCCTCCTAGATCTCCCTGTAGACTCTTGACATCTTTGTTTTCTCTGTGACTTAACAGCAGTGATTGTAACCAAGCACTTTGCCACCTGTCCCAGGGACAAGGCTGCTCCCTCCCTGCCTGTTGCAAACTGCTTCGTGTTTCGGGGTCTGCTGGCTGGTGGGGAGGTGAGATGGGGATAAAACAGGATGGCACAGAGAGCTGAGGCTGTTGGCTCCTTGTGTTGGGTGCCTGGTTCCTTTCAGTGCTCCCCATCCTCCTTCCCAGTTTTAGAGAAACATTTAGGCTTAGCTTTGTTCTGGATACTGGTGAAAGCAGAACTGTTCCATGGTTGTAGGTGTTGCTGTTGCTTGCAAATGGCTTAATATTTCATGCTTTGGGTTCTTGGAACCCATCTCTTGGAATTGGATACTGAATGTAAATCTGTTTACAGTAAGAGAACAGAAGCAAAAAACCTCCCAAACCACCTAGATGCCCTCAAGCACTGTATGAAAGCTAAAAAAGATTAGGTTTTTTTGCTTTGAGATGGGAAAATGAACAAAAGTCCCCAGCAAAGGAGCTTTGTGCACAGCAAGAAAGACTCCTGCAAAGATGTTGGCTACTTACTTGACTAGATCTCACCAAGGAGCTGAGGGTAGAGAAGTCTCTGTTGTGTGGATGGGGAAACTGAGGCGCAAATGCAAGAGAGTCCAGCCCAGGGCCAGCAAGATCCTGAAAGGAGTGGAGCATGTGCCCTAGGAGGACAGGCTGAGAGAGCTGGGTCTCTTCAGCCTGGACAAGAGGAGACTGAGAGGAGACCTCAGCAATGCTTAGAAATATGTGAAGGGTGAGTGTCAGGAGGAGAGAGCCAGGCTCTGCTCCATGGCATCCAATGGTAGGACAAGAGGGAATGGGAGCAAGCTGGACCACAGGAGGTTTAGTATTAACACGAGGAGAAACTTGTTTGCAGTTCAGGTGCCAGAGCACTGGCCCAGGCTGCCCAGGAGCCTATGGAGTCTCCTTGTCTGGAGCCATTGCAGAGCTGCCTGGACACATTGCTGTGTGAGCTGGTCTAGGTGATCCTGCTCTGGCAGGGGGGTTGGACTAAATGATCTTTCTAGGGCCCTTCCAACCCTTGATGTTCTATGATTCTATGAAGTTGAGAAGCCAAGCCTTAGCTGCTGTACTCAGTAGGCTTTGCACAATCTATCTTGCTGTTAGAAGGTAAATTAGATTGGTTCATGCTGCCTGTATTGAATAAAATGCTAAAAAAACAACATGAGAAGTGAGGAGAGGGAAAAGTCACTCCCTGGCTTTGAGCTCTGAGGTAGTTGTGCCTCTCAGCAGAGCTGCCAAAGCTAAACCCTCAACACAACCATTGGAGGTTGTAAATTGAGAAGCAAAAAGTATTTTATTAGTCTTCTGTTATTGATTTCTTAATGGCTTTTCTTCCTGGAAACCAGGAAAATGTTTGCTCTGCTTGTAAGGTGCTTGGGGCAGGGGCTGTCTGGGGGTCTGTGTGATGGACAAGAAGGGTGCCTGACCCTGAGCCTGCTACTGGAGAGGAGGTGCCCACAGAAGAAAGAATCACAGAATCATTAAGGCTGGAAGAGACCTCTAAGATCATCAAGTCCAGCCATACCTATCACTATCATACCACTAACCCACATGGTAGAGCATCTATATATTTCTTAACCCCCTCCAGGGATGGTGACTCCAGCACCTCCCTGGGCAGCCTGGGCTAGTGCTTAACCCTTTCAGTGAAGAAATTCCTCCTTGTATCCAATCTAAAGCTCCCCAGGTGTTGGATGGGACCTCCTGCAGGTTTCGGTTCAGGTTCCACCCTCTGGATGCTTGTTCTCTGCTGCACATTTCTATGATTTTAAGCTTTTAGTGCAGCAAAAGAAAAAGGGGTGGGGGGAAGAGGAGGAAATCACTTTCCCCCAGCAAATGATGATCTAAACCACACCAGGGCTGTACCACCAGTGAGGAATTGAGGCTGTTTGACAAGCCTTAGGGAGGCTGATCCCACAGTCAGGGGGAAGGTGATGAATTAGGTGCTGGTCCTGGTTGATGCATCAAGATAGCAAGTTGCCTGGAAAGCTAAATCCCTTGTTTGGTCTGCTCTTGACTTCTTATTCTTTTCTCTCTCCACCTAATTTTTTTTCTTTCTGGGCTTGTTGTATGAATATCCCTGCCTTCATTTGCATTGCATTAGAGTAAAACACTTGAAATGTCTTCATAGCAGAAGTAAATCTGACAGACTTTATGAAGCCATTATACCTGCAGGTATATTATACATTTAAAATACATTCTTCTCCAGCTCTCTTAATTATATTATTATATGTACTTTTGAACTCAGATCCACTCTGGGTTGATATATTACACTTCTGACAGTGCACTCCTAAAAAGCTACAATTTATATCAAAGCTCCATGGCTGAACAAAGATGGATCTATTATGGATTCAGGGAGATTTATTAATTTACTGGTTTGGAACACTTAGTCATTGACAAAGCTTTAAATATCTAGCAGGTGATTATTGTGTGCAGCATTTACCTGGCTTTTGGGGCTGTTGGGATTGCAGTTGGGAAGAGCAGAGAGTAGCATTGTCTCATTCATAGAATCATCATAGAATCATAGAATCNCAGCATTGTCTCATTCCTCTATGTCCACACTGTGATCCTGGAGAAGAGCAGACTGAGGAGGATCTGAGCAGTGCTTAGCAATACTCAAAGGCTGGGGGTCAGGAGGCTGGGGCCAGGCTTTGTTCTGTGGTGCCCAGGGACAGGACTAGAGGCAATGGGCACAAACTAGCACCCAGCAAGTTCCATCTGAACATGAGGAGGAACTTCTTTCTTTTGAGGGTGGTGAAGCACTGGTCCAGGCTCCACACTGCCCAGGGAGGTGCTGGAGTCTCCATCTCTGGAGCTATTCCAAACCCAACTGGACACATCCTGTGCAAGCTGCTCTAGGTTCTCCTGCTCTTGCAGGGGAGTTGGACTAGATGATCTCCAGAGGTGCCTTCCAACCCCTAACAGTCTGTCATTCTGTGATATCTGTGAAGAATCATTTGGTTAACTCTGAAGAGGTCCTGCTCTGGCAGAAATGTCTTCAACCAGGACTTAGGCAAAGCCATTCAGAGCTGGAAATCAATGGGAGTTAAGAACGTGGAGATTAAGTACTTTGCTGAACCACAAACCTTGTCTGCAAGAGTGATTTCACTCACAGAAGTCTGTCATGGTGGCTGGAGGTATTTATTTGGGTGCCCTAAGGACAGGGCATCAGAAAGGGAGACAGAGCTGCCCACGGAGTTGTGTATCCTCATGGCCATGGGCCAAGAGCTTTATCACCTGAAGAAGAGGTTTGTAGGAGATGTTTATCAACTAGTGATTTCCTTGAGGAGAAGGTTGCGTGTTACTCTGAACACTTCATGAATGGGTTTGCTGTGAAGGGAAGCCACTTGCTCATCTGAAATACTACAGTTTGGTTAACCAAATAGCCCACAGGTGTGGAAGGGCCTCATGTCTTACCCAGTACTAGTGAGGTCACACCTCAAATCTTGGGTTCAGTTTTTGGCCCCTCACTCCAAGAAGGATATTGAGGTGCTGGAGAGTGTCCAGAGAAGGGCAAGGAAGCTGGTGAAGGATCTAGAGCACAAGTATTGTGAGGAAAGCAGCTGAGGAAACTGGGGTTGGTTAGTCTGGAGAAGAGGAGGCTCAGGGGAGACCTTCTCACTCTCTCCAACTCCCTGAAAAGGAGGTTGGAGTCAGGTGGAGATTGATGTCTCAAGGAACAAGCAACAGGATTAGAGGAATTGGCCTCAACGTGCATCAGGGGAGGTTTAGGTTGGACATTAAGAAAAAATTTCTTCTCTGAAAGAGTGGTTAAGCCCTTGCCCAGGCTGCCCAGGGCAGTGGTGGAATCACCATCCCTGGGAGAGTTCAAAATCCATGGAGATGTGATGCTGAGTAACTTAGCAGTGTTATGTTAACAGTTGTACTTGATGCTCCTAGAGCTCTTTTTCTACCTTAATGATTCCATGATGCCTGTGAAAAGCTGGGCCAATGACCATGAGAGGTGAAGATCCTCTCCATCCTTCATCTTCAAACTCTTCACCATCTCCATGCTGGAGCCATGGTTTAGTGCAGACAGCAGCAGCATCTCTTTGGGCTCCCCTTATCTTTTTCCCTCCTGTTTAACAGTGAGAGGTGAGCAACAGTTCACATACTGGTTCCATTGCTGTCACCTCTCCTGGCTGATCACCTCCAAGAGATGGGATGTGGTTAGCTAAGGTGGCAACAAGGTGAGGGAAGCATCTTCTCCCTTGACTGCGCATGAGGGACTCAGCAGCTCCAGCAATGAGCCAGGAGTGGTTCTTCACATCAACCTCGTCCTCCTCCAGCTCCTGTTTTCTTCCCACCTTTCCTCAGATGAAGGAAGCAAAGAGGCTTGGAGAAGCAGTGTTAGACTTTCTATTCTGAGCTAGCAATCCCTGAAATCCAGTAAGGAAGTTTAATTGCTGCAAGCAAAACTTGTAAATACCCACATGGCATACAGCTCAGCCCAGGAGGCAATTTCCTTCTCTGCCTTCAGAGAACTCAAACTCAAATGAAGTTTTTTCCTTCCCTAGTGTTGTTTTAAAGGTTTGGAATGGCACTGATGTTTTTAATAGGGTTTTAGTGCTGGGTTTTTTTTTCCTCATCAAACCTTGCACTTGCCTCCATGTTCCAGCCTTGTTGAGAATGTCTTGGTGTTGTCAGAACAATCAGTTTGACTGCTTTATCCTGCAAAACTTCCACAGCTAGAAATTAACTGACATTTCCAAGTGAAATGTCATTTTTGCTCCCAATAAATAAATAAATAAATCCAATGTTTTGACATTTCTGAAGCACTTTTTTCCCTTGCAGAAGGGAAAGAAGTTCTCTACAGGAAAATTGTGTCAAACCTGACTTTTCTTATTAATATTATTATTATTATTCTCAGAGAAGTTTTGGCTTTTATGGTTTGCTTTCTGACAGAAGAAATTCAGTGGTTCATGCAAGAGCCCCAAGAGTGGCTGGTGCTGGGATCCTATGTTGATCCAACCAGCCTGACGAGATATGGCAGAAAGTCTTGGCTGGTCTGCACCTCTTAATGGTCATGCCTGGCTGGGCAGAGATAGCTGTATATATACATATTAAAACCTCTAATTAGTGCTGGCTTCACTGCTCATTTGGAAGCCTGGAGAGAACCATTTCTGCTGGAAGCAGCTCTGCAGAGAAGGACCTGGGAGTGCTGGTGGACAACAAGTTATTAACCATGAGCCATCAATGTGCCCTTGTGGCCAAGAAGGCCAATAGTCTCCTGGGTTATATCAAGAAGAGTGTGACCAGAAAGTCAAGGGAGGTTCTCCTCCCCTCTACTCTGCTCTAGTCAGGCCACGGCTGGAGTCCTAGGTCCAGTTCTGGGTTCCCAAGTTCACAAGAGACAAGGAACTACAGGAAAGAGTCCAGCAGAGGCTCCCAAGATGCTGAGGGTGCTGGAGCATTTGTGGCAGGACGAAAGGCTGAGAGCCCTGGGGCTGCTTAGCCTGGAGCAGAGCAGAGCCAGAGGGGAGCTGCTCCATGCTGAGCAAGAACTGAAGGGTGCAGGGGGCAAGAGGCTGGGGCCACACTCTGCTCAGTGGTGCCCAGGGCCAGGCCAAGGGGCAATGGGCACACACTGGAACCCAGGAGGTTCCATGTGAACAGGAGGAGAAAGTTGTTTGGTGTGAGTGTGCAGAGCCCTGGCCCAGGCTGCCCAGAGAGCTTGTGGAGTGTCCTTGTGTGGAGAGATTGCAAGGGCAGCTGGAGGTGATGCTGGGCAAGCTGCTGTGGGTGAGCCTGCTTGAGCAGGAAGGTTGGACTGGATGATCCCTAGGGGTCTCTTCCATTCTCCACCATGCTGGGATTCTTTGGACACCATGATTTCCTACAGTGGCCTGAGACATGGCACCCCAGGAAACATCTCTGCTCTTTTACTGTAGAAAACCGAACATGTCTGATGTTTCAGGTCAGCTTTGGACACAGCAGCTCTGTCCTATCCTTTTATCTTGTTATGTGGCCATTAAGATGAGGATAAACAGCAAAGCCTGTGCTAAAAGCTGATCTCAACTTCAGCTTGCCAGATTTTCTCCCCAAGAGCAGTGGTGATATGCACCTGAAGGTGGGTTTGGCTTCCCGCTGTCTTACAGGGTTTTGGATGTCCCACTTAGAGCTGTGCAAGGTTCTCCTTGTGTTGTTTCTCCATGGATTGATGTGCTGCCTGCTCTCAGTGACAGTGGCAGTGGCATACCTTGCTGAGCAAAGTAGATCATGGTGTATTCATTCAGACACCTTGCATGACTCAAGGGGCTCCAGGAAGCCCTGCCTCAGCGTGGGTGTTTGAGGAGGATGAGCAGAGCTCTCTGACAACAGCCAGGCCTCCAAGATGAGATCCTCAGCCCTGGGTTAGGGCTGTGGAACTGGAGCTGCTGCCTTGTGCCTGCAGCAGGGCAGGTTGGTCATGGAAGCTCAGGGCACTTTGGTTGTGGAAGCTGAGGCCAGGTTGGCCATGGAAGCTGAGGCCAGGTTGACCATGGAAGCTGAGGCCAGGTTGGCCACGAAGCTGAGGACAGTTTGGCCATGGAAGCTG
>VWZO01021437.1:0-54800 GCA_013396975.1 Bucco capensis
AAAAAAAAGACTTTTAAAAAGTAACTGTTAAGCCCCAGGCAGGCTCCATATCAGTTACTCAAACAGGTCACTGCAGGCTATAATGAAGTTCTCAGTCCTGTAGCCATCAGTTTCCTTGTGTATTGTCAGAGATTTTATATTCAGCCTATGCTTTTCTATTAGGGTCATAATACTCGTATTACCATCTCATTATACCAAAGCTGCATTTTGCTATATATAATTACTATTAATTAATGTTCTTGAGAATTTAATTTCCTAGTTATGAAAAATCAACAAAATGTAATTAGTGTGGCTGGGCACAGATTTGTATCATAGTAGCAGGCAAAGTATAATGTGTAGAAATTATAACTAAGTAAATGGTTGGGAAAAGTTAGCTAAAAGTCATCCTCTTCAAATTCATTTAACTAGTTACAAATAGGCTCCTCAAAATAAGAAATGTATGTATTCTACTCTCATGGTGTAATTGTTGAAGAGTCTAGTGCCTAAGATGTAATTAGACTAAATTTGACAGCAGGAAGATCATTAGTGTATCTGACTGCTAGCACCTTGTGTGCTGTCCAAGAAACTGCTGTGTGCTTTATCACTACCAAAACTAGAGCTGAGTGATGGGAGTGGTAAGAAAGATAAATTTACTTGAAGAGTTAAAAAACCCAACCTACTGGTAATGGTTTTATTAAGAGCAACTGTATTTTTAAAATGATACTATTTTTAGTAATTAGTGTTGACACTAGGTACCATGATGTGACCTTTCCCTATTGTAAGCAAGCTTCAGTTCCTCAGTTTACTTTGTTTCCCTGTTCCACATTTCATGGTTAAACTTGCCTAACAAGAAAACAGTCTGAAGCCCTAGGTCCTTTCTGCCTTTTCTGGATAGCTGTCTTCATCACTGTGGATTGCATGGTGCTGTCAGAGAGGAGGCGGCTCAGTGCTGGTATTTTTTTTTAAATTTGGTGTCATTGAGATGTACTACAGTTGAAATACTCTTATGTTTCATTCCCCAAATAAAAGTTAGTGCTCTTGAAGCTAGTTACAAGGTCCCTACTGATAGCTAGAATATTTTCCTAGGAAATGAGAGAGAAACAAGAAAGTGAATTAGCGGATCATAGGATGATTGAGAGAGACAAATTTATTATCTATTCAGCAGGGTATTTCACAAAGAAGTACAGTTCTACAAAGAACTGGAGAGAATTGGTCTTGGGATGCTCTGCCTGTCTCTGGTGTTCAAGATCAAGCAATGTGAATTCAAAGGAGATTGAGTGTAAAGTGCTATTCCTTTGAGCTTAAGAGGGAATATACAGCAGGATACAGGATGGGGGAATAGGAAATGTCAGAGGGAGAGAGACTTAGGGTGTTGATACATCACTGAAGTGCAAATTGTGTGGTGCCTGTTAATGAAAATAAAAAGTGGGAACTTCCTCTGAAAAATACTGTTACATGAGATCCACAAATTGTGCATGTGATTTGAATATTATAACTATGGAAATAAGATTTTCTAGATGTGGAAATTATCATTATTATTATTCACATGGAATTTTATGTTCATGAACCAATGAAGTGGCTTCAGCTTTTGCAGATGTTTTTATACTGTTATATATTTGGATAATGTTTTGAGTAAGTAGCCTTTAACCTATTCACTTGCTTGTGAGCTGTTTGATTTGCTTGCTTGCTAATCATTATTTTACAGTAAATAATTGGTTAACTAATATGCTCTGGCTTTTTACTTGATTGAAAACTTAGTGGTTTGAACAGCATTGAGCCTAGTCAATAATCAGAATTAATATATTCAATGATTATTTGAGTAGTGTCAACCAGTATATTTATATATATATATATATATGTATGTGTGGTTTGGATAATATTAACATATTTTACTGGAAGAATAACTTTTTTCTTGTCAATAATACAAGTAGAATACTCTTTTGAGCTTTTTTACTACACAAATTTTGTCCAGCTGGGTTGATCAAAAAAAATTTTGAAGCTCTTGAACAATTTCAAAGAAAGATCAAGACCTGCAAATTAAGTTTCTGTCAATGTTGTGAAAATCAGTGGCCTGCAAAGTGGAAGGAAGGATGCCAGAACTAAATACCACTGGATACCACTAAAGGAATTGCAGTTAAGTTCCTGAGCTCTTCTGAGACACAGCAACTAGCTCTTCTAAAGGTTACTGCAGAAACATGCAGCTCTCAATGGACCTTGGTCCATGAGGCAGCTTTAGCTTTTCAGATGGGGACAAATTTTTTTGAGAGGAGAATAGGTTATGTAGGGAGGCAGTATGGCTGCAAGAGGTCAGATATAAATAGCCATCAAAAGTTAGCACATGCATTTGCACTAAAGAGAGGTTTCATTTGTTCTGCTAAGGTATGAGTTTACAACTCCCTTGTGCCAGGTAGCATAAAAACATGTATTGAGGATTTAATCCCTGGCAGAAGGAGTTTATCTTTTTAATATAAGAATAGAAACACAGCATATTACTCATTGAGTATGTGAAGGAAACAATTAGAAACTTACAATTAATGCAGCAAGAGATTTAAATGCAAAGCATAAATGGGTGTGAACAAGAGTAGAACTGTAAACTAGGTCAGGCTACAAAACAAGGCATTTTTTTTAATTCCCCAGAGGAAATGAAGAAAACTTGCTCCTGTCCCATATCTCTTATTTCAAGGAAGTTATTTCTGTCTAGAACTGTATCAGATTAATAGAGCTGTGCTTCTTAATGGGAGATCAGGAATCAGAGTACATGAGAAGTGCCTGTAGAGAATTACTACTCCATTGTATTTAAATATAACAACATCATACAGATATCTTTGTAGGTATGTAGATACCAACTTTCTTTTTATTGTCCAATGTTAGGACATCTCCTCAGAATCTCCTATTATATTTTGTAGATTTTCTTCCATTCTCAATGACTGATTTTTTTTTTTAGCATTTCCAAAATCCAAAGACAGCTGCCTCAGAGATGTTTATGCTAAACTGAGAAAAGCTGATTTCCTAGAGGAATTTGGAAAGGACAAGAACAGTTTGTGTGGATGGAGTGTTTCCTGGTTTTGTAATGACTTTCACATATAACAAGTTTTAGTTTAAAGTAATGCCTGTACAGCCCAAAGTCTGTAGGAGGCTTGAAGTAAAGGTATATGCAGACCAGAAGTACAAACAACGAAAAGTAAAATAAATACTGCAGAATCAGACACTAAGACAAGAGAATAGAATTTGGATATCCCTGTCTCCTGCACAGAACTATATGAAAAGTATGAGTGTTATGTTCCATGGAGGCCAATGATTGTTTAAAAATGTAAATATTTGGTTTTTATGACCTTAAAGATTATTAATTGTATGGGGTGTTATTTGTATCAATACATTTAGATTTGTTTTCCTCTAGCCATAATCTTTTCATGGACTTCCTTGTAAATAGGCTTTTCTTTCAATAAAGGAGAGAGTATATATTTTCTAAATTTCAGGTATTTTAACTGTAATTATACCTGTACATTATCATCTGTTTGACAGAGGAATGAACCAAAACTGATGTGATACTGTGACTAAGTGCAGTCCAGATCAGTTTTGTTAAGAGCATTTTGCCAAGCTGCTTTCTTTCCAACCTCTGCTTTTTTCTGACAAGTTTTGCTGCACGATGTTGTACCAGGGGAGGTTCAGATTAGATAGTAGGAAGATTTTTTTTTTCCCCAAGAGGGTTATCAGGCATTGGCACAGGTTGCCCAGGGAGGTGGTGGAATCACTGTCCCTGGAAGTGTTCTAAAAACCTGTAGAAGTTGTACCTGGGGAGATCCACAGTGTTGGGTGGGTGGTTGGATTTTGATGATCTCAGAGGTCTTTTCTAGCCATTATGATTCTATGATCCAAGCTCAATGTATTTAACTCATATCCTCAAGGCAATAATGATCATATTTTCAATGTTTGTTGTGAAAAGTATCAATGCTCTGAATTGAAGTTACAGTTCAAGAACTTTGTTACTGATGAAGAGATGCTTTAATGTGTCAGCTGACAGCTTTGTGATCAGTGTTTTTCGTGGGAGTTCATGGCAGAACAAGCATTTGTTCCTGTGCCAAAATCCTTAAACTCAGAGACTTGTTACAGTGAATTTCTCGTAATTATTTTGACTTATTCTTGGGCTTTTCTGAGCCTGCTTCATTGATCTATTAGTTTGCAGAGGAAAATGCCTTGATAATGAATGAGATGCAGAAACATGATTTTATGCAGGTAAAATAAGGAGTTATTTGTTGACTATCATTCTGAGCAGCCCATCGTTGGTCTGCATACCTTACAGACAGTGTGCCAGTGCAACCAGTAAACTTTTTCTGATCTTTATTTGGTTCTTACTTATTTGAAGTAACATAGATGAAATTGAGAGATAGAAGGAAATTTCCCCAGTGATTATATGAAACAAATCAACTCATTCAGTGTGTTGAGCAACAAAACTTGTTTGATTTGTATACAAATCAGAAGTCTACATTAGAAGGCAAGTGTTTAACAGATGTTCAGAAGCAAAGGCTTTCAATGTGATCTGATCTGAATGAAAACCAAGTACTTATGTGTTTCTGAGTTACTTTATAGCTAAGTATATATTTCTGTTGCCCGTGTACACACAAGTAGTGATGTTATCATTCAAGACCTTGCTGCTCAATTCTTGTCATTCATCCTTTCTTATTTGACTTTATAATGAATCTAAAAGGGTTGAAAGTACCTTTAAGTGTAGCTAATGTAGAAAACTTCATAAACTCTGTTGAAGTGATCAAGTAACTCAACAGTGATATGCCTGAATGTCTTATCTCTCTTTTATCAATCTTTCAATCTCCTTTTCACTCCAGTTTCTTTTTTTCCACCTGCTGAGAAAATATCTCAAAAATATAAATGTGTTCTCAAGCTAAACAGATTTCTTTATCACCCACAAAATCCATAACTGCTTGAATTTGATCTGTTTTCGATGATATAAGCCTAGCATAAGTGTTTTAATACCCTGTTGCAGAGATCCAGAGAGAAACTTCCAGTGAGGAAATGAAAAGGGAATAAATATAGCTTTCCTGTGTTTAGAA
Source organism: Bucco capensis (assembly GCA_013396975.1). Lineage (NCBI taxonomy): Eukaryota > Metazoa > Chordata > Aves > Piciformes > Bucconidae > Bucco > Bucco capensis. The sequence goes on from VWZO01021437.1 coordinate 5,046, forward strand.
GTACTAGATTAAGTAAGCTGTAACTAGTAGGTAGATTTTACACAGAATACATCAAATGATACTTGAAGTCCACCAGTTGTAAAACAGAATATATGATGAGGAGTAGTGGGCATGTCTGACCTGAAAATAATTCTGCAAGCTTGATGTATTTTCCAGCACTTCAGAGAAAGTTGTGTAATTCCCTATTGGTAATGACAGGGAAGAGTGCAATTAGCTGGTGCTTTAATGTTATGAGAGTAAATATTGACATGTTTCTCTGGTTTAGAAGAAAGTAATTTCATTGCTTTATTTTTAAGTATCGGTGGTTTTGTCCCGTAATTAAACAGTAGACTGCTCATGTTATCCAATTTATCCAGTTATTAGTTGGCATATTCACACAATAACTTTGTCATATGGTTTCTGGTTGATAAGACCTGGAGTAAAGTATGTTTTTATGTGTTTTGAGTGCAGTGTAATTCTCTTGCTTGTGTCTGTAAATGCTCACGTTGACATTTTACTTGCCGTTTTCAAAAGGAAATTCAACACTTTTTCAAGGCATAGATCCACATTTTAGTAGATTTCTAATACATTATTTCTTGGAATGCTTGTTTGTCATTGTATTGTGGTGTTCATAAATTGGGAATTTTAAGACAGTGGCTTGAATATGAATGTGATGGGTTTGGCAAGGATTTTTTCCTCAGTGTATGTATAGGGATCTGTATTGTCGGTGATTTGATTTAAAAAGAGGGGAGGAAGAGTACTTGGATGACTTTAAGGGCTTTTTCCATTTCCTAAAATGTGGTGTTTAGAGTCTTGTATATTTTTTTATATTTAGATAGTAATATGAGAGATGTGAAAGCAGCTTTTAGTTCCCTTCTGTGTTTCACATTTGTTCCCTAGTGTGAAGTGCCAAAGGAGTGCTAAGGCCATGAGGTGAAAAGCCTAAGATTGTCATAGATCAGGTGTGGAATGGCAATTTTCTGGAGTGTAAACATTAACTAACTGAAAAGGATAATCTTAGCAGTCACTGGGAAGGAAGGGGCTCTTCAGAGGAATACTAAATGACCTGGGAGAGAATGAATTAATTTGTGGTACCACCCTCATCTAAATCAAATACCTCTATTCTCCAAAACAATAGGATTTGATATTCAATTTTTTTCTTTTCTATAAGAATGCAAATTTAAAAATGCCTTACAGACATAAAGTTAATTACCAAGTGACAGATGCAAATTCTAGTGGTGTGCAAATTTGGTGTTGACTCTGAAATTCCTTGTTCTATAATAATGAAAACTAATTCTGATAGATATTTTGTCTGTTTTGTCTCAGCATTTTTAAAACCATACAATTGAAGGTATTTAGATAACAAACTTTGCATATGGTTTGCAATCCTGCAGCCAAAGAGAGTAATTGCTCAAATGAGTAAGAGCTGCAGAAGTGACTGGCTTCTAATCTTGAATCAAGACCAAGCATTGTGGGGTTTTTTATTAGTTTAAATTTAATTACTTACAAATAAGACTTACACTAGCAAATTCCTAAACAGAGAAAAGTATTAAACTATTCTTGCCACCTCTTCATGTGGATTGTAAAATCTTTTGAACACTTAATCCCATCTATTTTGGAAAAGTCAAGATTGGCTTTGAATACCGTAGGTGAGAAGAGTAAGAGGGACCCAGACACATTGATCTGTGTACCTCAGCATGAGCTGAGCTGATGCTCTTCCAGCCTGCAGAAAGCTCTACAGAATCACCAAGGCTGGAAAAGACCCCCAGGATCATCAAGTCCAGCCTATGATCCAATACACCACAACAACCACTACACCACTACCTATGGCTCTACGTCCTAGAGACTTCAAAAAGCCCTGAATTTATAAACTGACATAAGGAAATTTTTATTAGCAGGCAGTAAGTTCTGATAAACTAGCACATGCTCTTAGGCATGATTCAAATTTCATCTTACTGCCACATCTATGCTTAAGCATTGGAACTGAATACGCAAAATAGCTCTACAGACACTTGGCGAGTCTTTCTCTTCACATTTTGGTTTGGCTGCTTGATGATCTTGATTTCTTGAGGGTAAAAACAGAGTGAGTCATCTTATGCTTTTGCTTTGAGAGATTTCTATAGGATCACAATTTTTTTTGCATAAGCCTGGCATTTATGATGGGGAGCGGAATGGAAATGGCAAAATTCAGTCAGATTTCATGGAAGTCCTTTTGTTAGGAAGTCCAAACTTCCATGATCCACAATATCAGCATTACTGTTATCCATGCTGTATTTGAGTTTCACACTGCGAGGTTCATGTAATGGATTCTGGGAAAGCTTGTTCAGACAACCTTAAGGCAGGAGCTTTGAGTCTTCAGGTACTCGCAACCCTTGTTGGTCTTAGGAGGACTGGATTTCAAATTTTATTTGAACTGAAACTATCTCCATGGTTATTTTTTCTTTGGTTATAATATGTACTTTTTCTCCAGGTAGGTTGTAATTTTATTTTTTTAAATATTTTAAAAGCCCTACTCTAAATATTTCTCTAAATACTGCTGAAAAAGGAGGACAGCACAGTTTCACCAGTGATGACTGTAATAGTGGAATAAGGGAAACAAACATGTAAAATTGCAAAGTGTTACATGAAGAAAAATAGGTGTCATGGGGAGGAGTTCTTATGAGAAAACCATTCTTTTCCAGAGAGTTAGCTTTGGCTTATTGAAGATAACCTTACCTTCAGTAACTTGGAAAGGATCTTTGTGCCCCACAAGAAGCTCTGTATTTTGAAAGCTTTTCTCAGCTCAGAGGATACTGAGATGCTGTCAATACACAAGTAACTATATTATATTTATGTACATTGAAATGGCTGGGAAAGGCAGAGAGCCCTTATTAAAGACTTGGAAGATAAGTGTGCAGGACCAAGGAAACTCGTTCTCAATGATATGAAAAGATCGTGTGCTAAGGAAGCAGAGACAACTTGGTTTTAATTTTCCAGCATTCATACAAAAAAGCTCATTAACAATGCTAATACTGCAGACAAAGTAAAGAGCTGGAAATCTCACCACCTGACAACTAATTTATTTGCTGTTGATTTATATGCATGGCACAGCTGAGCTGCAGACTTCAGTTGCTTATGCTGACACCATGCAGTCTGGGGTGGAAAAATGAACCTCCTCTAAAAAGTCTTTTGAGTTAATAGGTTTTAATAATATATAAATAAATAGACCTTTATGATCAGCCTAGGTTAGCTTATGAGCTCTCATTCCTTGGCTCTGTTTGTACAGTTATTCCTGTCTGTTGTATTGTTGAAATGCTGAGCTGCAAATTGACTCACGCTCAAAATCCATCTCATTCAGGACCCTGATTCTTTGGGACTGTATCTTCTGCTTAGCTCTCTTCCAGTTCTCTGGAGAGGTCAAATGTCATAACTTTTTGGTGCTAATTGGGATAAAGAGACCATTATGCAAGTTGACAGTTATCCAGCACTCCAGGCTCTAAAATACTTGGCCTCTATCAGCTGTTTTAGCAGTTGGTTTCCTTGGTTAGTAGGTGGTGGAGATGTGTATCTGGTTTGTTGTAACTTGAGGAGAAATTGTTACTGAAGCTCTTGAGGGAATCAGAGGTGGCTTGTGGCTGTGGCAAATACGAAGAACAGGTCAAAATTGGTATATATTCATCACTTAGACTCAATTCTCGCTGCATTTACAGGACTTTCTCGTTAAGATCTACCACTCTCAATTCTATTTGGTAACAAATGCAAAGTTTTCTAAGTGAGAAGAGCTGATTGCTTTTACTAAGAAAGACTAAGTTTAAGTTTAGGAAATTTAAAAGAGCTTATAGCTTTTGCAGCAACCATTTGCATTAATCATTGAAAGTACACATTCTGAACCATAGCATAAGTTTTGTTTTGGAAGTGCCGTGACCCAGCTTGGAGGAGTTTAAACAAACAAAATAACGGATAAAAATCCCCACAAAACACAAACCAAGTACTTACAGGTGTATTTAACTTCATAAAAAAATGTTCATGAGACTACTTTGTGTTTGTGATCCTGTATTTCAGCTCTTGAGATCTTAATGTGCAGATTTCTTAAGCAAGTTCATTGACCTGGAGATTGTTTAGGTAGAAAAAAATGTTCATTTGATGTATATAGGTGAACAAAGCAGTAGGGCTCATCCTGTGGATCCTAGTCATTTTAGCCTTATAAAAATTAAAAACTAGATTTCAGTCCTAGTCATTTTAGCCTTATAAAAATTAAAAACTAGATTTCAGTAAGCATAATTTGCTCTCATAGATATTTAATTAGTTTAGGAAAACTGTTAAATTGGAAATAAACTATTTTCTCCCTTCCTTGTAGCACTTGTGAATATTTCACAAGCATAAAGACTAACACAGTGCTAATGCTGGTGCCAAATATGTTTGTCTGAGCCAAGCATAGCTCAAATTTATAGTGAGAGCTTTCCAAGCTCGTCAACATGTTTTTTCACATCCATTTGATGTTTTTTTGGCATGACTTTGTTCTTGCATGCAAGTATTGTGTGCAGCCTCACAATGTTGGAAAATAAACCTCATGCTTGCAAAGTTACAACTAAAAAAAGTTCATATGTGTTCCATTCTACACTAGAAACCCATGTGGTACGAGACCATAGAGTTGAATATGCAAGTGCTGTTAAAGGAATAACCTAATGTATTTGTCTCTTTTTCTCTCTTATATCTGTACCAGAAAATACATTTGTACATCTACTCAAATTCTTGTTAAATATCTTCTGGTTCTTGTTAACACCACTCTCCCTCCATCTTCTTGTTTGTTTGTTTATTTATTAAAGGAGCAACCTAATTAAGTTTTTTCATAAGTTCTTTTTTCAGAAGACTAATTTATTCTTTTAGTATTAGATTCGCCTGTTCACTCAGGATCAGTACAGGGCATAGGCAAAATATGAGCTGTAAAAACTTGGCTTCTCTGAAACTGATGGGAATATTGCCAGTGAACAATGGGATCAGCTTTTTCAACCAAAGCTTTTGGACAAATTGAAATCATGACTAGACCTTGTGCAGCTTCTCTGACAAAGCTAAATTTCTCCCAGAGGACAGAGTAGTAAACTAATATAAATTCTGGCATGTTTCCAGCAGAAAAGGCTGGAAGCCAGTAGAAAATTCCAAATTATTATTGTGATTAATTTCTTGAAGTGTTTTATGTATGGAGATGCTATAGGTACATGTAAATTAGAAGGAAAAAAAAATGTTTTAACAAGAATTCTTTTTTTTAATTTTTGATGTACTCTAGCTTCTATTGGCTGAACTTTTACTTTGATGTGGTTTGTACTTTCATTTCCCTTCATTTTTCTGATTTAACCTGGGGATTGTGTGATTTTGTTTTGGTTGGTTTTTTTTTTCCAGTGAGAGTTAGAGAACTTTAATTGAACTTTGTTTTTAACATTACCCCTATGTGAGTCTAAGTGCTGCCATGAATAAGTATGAAAGATTGTCATCTCTGATCTGTTTTCTAGACAGATATTGACAAAAAAAATCTTCAGTCACACGTGGGAAGTGCAATAGATGCATGTAATAACTACAATTATTAAACTATTTAAATGCTCGTGTTTGCTATGAATGGTGTCTTAGAAAACTGAGCTTGAGCTCAGTTAAATGAAGTTAATGAGTTAAATGATGTTATACACGTATGTAACAAGAACCATGTATTCAAGAACCATTTAGTATAACTCTACTGTATTTCTCCTGTACCTCTTATTTCTCCCAAATAGGCAGTAATGGTTTTTCAGTACTGGAGATGAACCATGAGTTTGGCCTTCCTGATTGCTGTAATTCTCTGAGAATATAAAGACCAGTTGTAGATCAGTATTTTTGAACTAAGATTAGATATTCACTATAGGGCATGATTTGAAGTAGAAACTTGCTCATTATTGAGGATGCTGGTAGAATCTTGGGCTTTCCAAAACGTGCTTCTGTAGGCAAGTGAAGTCATGCCATTTCACTCTTCTTAACCTGAATAAGCTCTGGCTAAGTAACAGAATGTACTCTTTAACAAGCTTGGTAATTTTGTCTGATTTGGGGCTTTGTTCACCAGACACATGAACTAGACCTCACTTCATTGCATTTTAATCCAAAGTTTACGGTGGAAGCTTGCTGTTTTCTGACTTTTTCCTGCTTAGACTATGAAAGTATTTAATTTGATTTACTGCTTGGCTCTAAATGTGGGATTTTTGCTGTAAATATGTCTAGATTCAATGCCTCTGAAATTATCCTGCACTAAAGTGAATTTCTGTCGCATGTCTCCATAACCACTTTGGTCTGACCCAGTTTGTAATATTGATCACCAAAGCTGGAATTACCATTTTTACTCTTGGAAAAAGTGCTAAATTCTGCATTAGAGACAGCACTAAATAAAACTATGGAGTCATTCTAACAAAATATGTAAGGAGGTCTACTATGAAGTCCTCAATTTTAATGCAACAAATGAGGATGCTTCTCTAGCTGGACCTATTTCATCCATAACTGCTGCCTAAAAACAACTTTCATAGCAGTCTTAAAAGCCTGCAAAGTATTTATCATTTGTGCTGGGAGAAGCAGTCACATGCAAAATTCCCAGGACCTACTTTTCAAAAGCGATGCCATATAACCTGCTTTCTCTGCTTAGATATATTGTTGAAGCTTGTTTTTTAAAGTAGTTGTAAATTCCAGTGATCCTTAGCCTGTCTGGATAAGCGACTCTGGAAAAAACCAAAGAGCTTTTGGTTTGCATCCCTCCCATACATGCAGCAATCTACTGCTTGTAGCACTTTATTGTGCTGTGCTCCATTTCCCTTCTAACCTGTTGAGCATTGTCATCAATGTTGTCTGTTGGTTTTTTTTGTTGTAGCACCAGCAGGCAGGTGGTCTGAAAAAATGAAGACTACACAATCTCAGTAGATACTTGGCTGGTTTCCTTCTCACTGATGTGAACTTCATCCCACTACAAGTCCGATTCACTCAACTATCTCCCCCACAACTTCTTGACAACAGAATCTTGTTAATGTGTGATCCTGTTCATATTTTTAGATTCATGCTCTTATCTTTTTAGGATTATCTATTAGAAGCTTTTTCTGATCAATACAGAAAATCGGCCACTGTAGGCTCCTAAGGCTATAGGCTCTTAGCAGTTCCTGTCAGATACACGTACAGATGAAAAGAGTAGAAACAAAACAATCAGCTTAATGTATGATGCACTTTCAAGGATTCAAAAACAAAGCTGCTGAAGTGAATAATTTACATTTAGGTATCAGATTAGACTTCGAAAATCAATAGATTTTTGTATTAAAGATAAATTATTTTTCTCTGGCATTTGCAAAGTGGCAAAATTTTAGTGAAAATCTTAACTGAGAAGAATGAGAAGTAATGCAGATCTGAACCTTAATACTGCCGTTCAAAACTTCATCCTCTTTCATGTAATATTGGAACAGTTTTTCACTTCCAATGAGTTTGTGCAATTCCTATGTTCCATTCAATCCAAACTTAGCACAACTGGGAAATGAATGAAGAACACAGGGGGAGAGAAAATAGGGAATAAGTTTTTGCATCCAGCATAGTGTTAAAATCACTACATTTTATAAAGCTCTATAATGCTTGTTAATTTTAAACCTTGATGATTATTTAGAAGGACTATAGTTGAATGATTTAGAGGGAAAAAAGTTGAGTTGATTGATAATGAACATCACAGTACAGAGATTCATTCTGACACTCTGCTCTTGATTGTTTTCTGAAGATGTAAGAACTTCCTTTAATTATCTTTTTGATTTCCAAACTAGTGTAATATAAGTATTTCCTGTTATTGATTTCTATTCTTGATTTGAAGCATGAGGGAAAACAATTTGGAGAGCTTTTGATTAATGGCTATCTTGTTGTACTCCTCTATCTCTTTGGATCTGAAACGTGCCAGTGAAATATTATTGAATTAAATTTAATTATTAAATAATGTAATGTAGTAATGAAAAATCCATGAAGAATGGTTGGTTTGGTTATAAGTCATATCTCCTATAACTATTTTAAAACAGTCTATAGTGAGGATTGAGGAGTCAGTAATGATAGCAACATATTATTTTGAAAGGCTTGATATTGAATCCTAAAAGTAGGATTTTTCAAGTGTCATAATTCAGCTTAACTCCAATGATAGTAGCATTTTCTGCTACTTCTGAAGATTTAACCCATATGCTTGAGGCTATGATATCTTTCAGGTGCAAGTGTGCTTTTCCTACTGGAATCAGTATATTACAGCACACTGGAAAGCAGAATTAGTCATGGAAATATTCAATTTAGGCTGGAGGGTTTGGTGTTATTTAGTCTGCTTTAATAGAAATGAAAAAAGTACTTTACAGGCTGTGGGCTGGGCTGATGGGATCTGCTGCAACAAGAGGTGAGAGAGCAAAGTCTTGGGTGCTTCTGAACTAGTCCTGGTGTAACTGCTGTGACACACAGCCTTCTGTGAATGTTAGGATGTTGTAAGTTTCAAAATCAGCACTGCATGAGTTACTGAAGAAATTTTGCCTTGCATGTGCAAGAGGAGATTGTACAGGTCGGTTATGTAAATGACTCATCTTAAGATCTGAGGCAGTGGTGGCTCTGAAGATATAAAACATAGTGGCCTAATACAGTGATATATGTGGTTAGAAAATGGTCTTTTATTTTCTTCATCTGTTTTCTTCTGCAAACCACTCTATTTAGCCAGGGATCTGCATGGAAGGTGGTGGCCAAAGTACATTTTAGGGATCACCTATACCGTGTTTTGATAGATTGAATAGTAAATTGTGTTTAGGGTGTTTAATGTATGGACTTCTTTTTAACTCTTCTACAGCTAAGACTGTGACAGATGCCATTTATCTTTTCTACTGTGTGGGGATTGCAAGTATGGCAAATCTTATGTGTTACTAGAACTGATTGTTATAAACAATGGATATTTGTCTTTGTTTTCCTTGCATAACACAACTTCTTACAGCAATTTCTGTGTGTGATTTTATTTTTTTGAGACTGAATCTAATATCAAACAAACAAATGTCTTCTGTGTAAACAGAATAGCAATGCAGTAGTTCAAGTTCTTTTTCCCCATCAGATCCATACAAATAGTGAGGCACTTACGTTGTTATCCCCTGACTACTGTTTGGAGTATATCAGCTAGTGGAGTGTTAGTAATTACTGATTCTTTAATGGAAGCAGGAAAACAAGAGAGAGAGAGCTCATGTTCTGAGATTAGTAATTCATATGTTACTTCAGACAATCTTGTCAATCCAATCACATACTCTTTCTGTATAATATGATGTAAAACTACAAAAAGCTTGCAAAATAGAATCCAGTAAGGAATTCAGCAAAGCAAAACGAAAGCAGAGTAGATTTCATACAGGTTATGTCAATCTTCCAAACACAGGAAATCTTTGTGGCATCCTGGGGTTAGGATACAAATTTTTATGAGATCCACTTGAGTGAAAATGCTAAGATGAAAACCAAAGCCTGTGAGATTGTAATTATGGAAGCTGGCAAACTGTGAGATCAGAAATAAGCAACTGTGACTCCCCTGTACGCATGGGATGGTTTTGAAAAAACATCCTCTGGAAATACTTCAGTATTCTGTGTCTTATTTAACAACAGCTTCCTTGAATCTGAAGAACTTTCTACATATGGAAGCACTACATCTGCAGTGTTTGTTCTGTTACTTTATGTGAAGTAAAATGTTCCCTTGGCCTTCTGAGCAGTCCCAAAGAAATACCATACCATGAGTCCAGTGCTGTATGATGACTCCAGTGCTCTCAGTCTCTGATAGTGCTTAATCATCTCTGAGGTAGAGGCATCAGGTTTGAGAGCTAATTTGACAGAGGAAGGCCATAAGCAAAGTAAGAAGCTCATCTCCAGTGTGCATTACTGCAGTTCATGCACACTTTTTTGTGAGGCAAAACCAGTTTGGTCCCAAGCACCAGAAGCAGTTCTTACTCTTCCAGATGAATGTTACCTGGTGGCTTCCAATCCATTCCAGCTTCTTCAGATGGATGATAACCGCATGCTGTCTGTGGATCATCTTATTCCTCTCCGTAGCCACAGACTGGCTACTGTTTCCCTAAACTGGTACACATCTGCATGCAAATATGACAGGCAGTGACCACAAAATACTTTACTGCTTCCCCTAAAACAAGCCACCTGAAGGTACATTTGGGCACATGACAAAATGTACCTGTCTTGTTTAATAATGACAATGATAATGAAGTAATAGCTTTAGTATGGTAACAATTGTTACACTAATACTTCTGATTTGACTCTGTGGAGCTGTTTATGGTGTACATTTCTTCAGATGATACATTTTCAATATAACCATATGCTGTTTATATTCTTTCTCTGAGAAGTGATGCTGTTAGCAGGATATTGGGCCAGATAACCTTCAAAAGCCTCTTTCAGCATGAATGATTCTGTGATTTTTTTGTTGTTGTACAATTTTGCTTTGAATATATTTTCTTAGTATGATATGTGCAAGCAATATTGCAAACAATAGACCTTATGGAATAGGTTTCCTTTGTTAAGAGCTTTGAGAGAAAAGGATGTTAACTGAAATTACCATGAAATAGATTTAGAAGTGGATCAATTTTTGCTAGTTTTTGATATATTTTGAGTGCAGCGAACATGAGAACTGTGGTTGCATCTAGTAACTATCAAGGGCCCAGGCTAAGATCTTAGGGTCACTTTGAGAGACTCACTTTGACCTCAAAGACTTAAACTCCTGGGGAAGAAAAAACTTTAACTCGGTCTTCAGTTTTATACTCATTAGCCACAGAGTGAATCCTCCCAAAGCAATTTATGAAAGATAATGAAACAACTTAATTTGCCATCAGGATGCTTCAATTTGCATTCTTCTCAGTTGCATTCAATCTCAATAAAACTGCTTCATTATTTATCTCTAATTTTAATTCTTAAGCTAATTTTTTTACCAGAAGGAATTTTTACTCTCTCTCTCTCTCCAATAACAATCTATTAAGCACAGTGTAAACACTGACAATAAATCAAAAGCAAATTAAGAGTCATTCTGACTTACTGAACCTGTAATTTCTTCATATAGTTCTTATGTGAGGAAAAGACTAAACTATTTGCAGCTAATTGTATGTCACTGAAAGAATTTAACCTGCTATAAATCCCAAACGGGTGATACACTGTATATGTAGAGCTATGAGATTTGACTCATTCAAGCAGATTATTATGTACAACCTTAAACAGGTTTAAGAAGTGAGGAGAGCAGAGATGGCTCAGCTGCCTGGGCTTAGAGGGGAAAAAATGCATTTTGCAGTTGCACAGTGGATTTTGAGAGTGGTATGAAAGGTGGTAGCCATAGGTCTTCTCCTGTTCCTGTGCTCTTATCCTCTGTCCTAGGAAACTGCATGCTTTGGCCAAGACTAACTCCAGCCATAAGTGTCCTTCTGCCTCTTTCATTGCCTCACTGCAGTTTTGTGCCTGCTAAAATTTCTTCTAGTATTTGACTAGGTAGAACTGGAGCTGGCAAGGAATGCCTGCTGCTTTCTCAGTCTATTGCTACTGGGTGATTATGCATATGAGGCACTAAACTGAAGCCAAAATGCAGGGAACTGCCCTGCCAAGAAAAGTTTTTAGATGTGCATCAGCAACTGTACAGCTTTGCTCCACTGATAGTGTTATGGTACAAGGAGAAAGGTTTGTGGTACCTGATCCCAGCATCTAATACTAGTTTAATACAAATCACTAATGTAAGTTTATTGGGCAGGATACAGATGTGTTTATAGTGAAATGTATCTAATAGCATGATCACATAATTCAATTAGAGTATTAAGTAATAGTGGTTGCAGTGTTAAAAAAATGTAAGTTCTTAAATGCAGGGTAAAAAAATGCTGAAGGACTGCAGAGCTAGTAGTATCTCTGTCGTATTTCTGTATTTGACTGCCTGAGACAATTATGTTACTCCAAAATAAAACCTGTGTAGGAAAAGAAGATGAGGGAGGTAAAGTTTGGAACTTGCTTGGATTGGAAGACTATTTCTGAAGGTCTCTATTGCCTTTTTATGAGTGACAGGTTAGGCTGCAGGAGCCATAATGTGATATGATATTGCAATTTTAGTTACGTTGAATTATCCTTTTAGAAAGATAGGTGCAGTGAATGAATGTAGATAAATGGTAAGTGAAGTTTTATGACAGTAAATGACAGTAAATTTTACATGCTCTGCATAACTACATTATTTTCATTAGTCAAGTAACACACCACATTTTAGCACAGTATTATCCCTAAGGAAAATAAACAGATTTATCTGTCCCATATTAGTGTTTAACATACTAGTGATCCACATGCCTACAAACCTGCATTAATGAAAATAAATATTCAGCTGTTACTATATTACATGTTACTAAAAAAAAGTAGCCTGAATATTAGAAATAGATATGAAAGACTATCTGCAACTTTCATAATCAAATCTCATTTTATAGTATTTTAAAAACACCTAATCTGTACACTTTCATTGTTATCCTCTTCTCTCTCACTATTCATCCTAGAAGGATATAAGGACAAATTATTTAATATTAATAATAGCTAAAACAGAATATAGTCTAAGAACATGTTTCTGATCAGAGTAGTGCTCTCCAAAAGATAGTCAGCCTGTTCATCTATTTCAGAATGGAAAACTGAGCTATTAGGACAACTCCTTGGGTGAAACTTAGAAGGGTGAGTTCTTCCCCACAGGCTAGAGGAAGGCACTGAACATTCAGTGGGATGTGTCACAGAATGTTTGCAGTCACCACCTCTGCAGAGATTTTTGTGCCTGGCCTTAAACCTCTTTTCTTCTAGCCTGAACTTTCCACCAGATTTGTGAAAAAACTTTTGTAAAGGGTTATTCAGGAGGCTTCAGGGAATACTCTGAAAAAACAAAACTGGAGACTACTTTTATTCCATTTGTTTTTAAACCCTGTGGTTTCTGAGCAGTTTCTTCTTTTCCCTGTATCATTAAAAATGTCATTTGCTTTTTCCATCAATGAGCAGTTCCTCATTTAAATCATTGGCTGTTCTATTGAAAGACACTCAACTTTTGTGACATTTTCAGTCACACTTTTTCCACTTTGCTTTTAGCTGTTTACAGCAGAGACATCAGCTTACACTTGTTCTGAAGAAATGAGTTGGGAAATGAGAAAGAAAAAAAAGATTACTGCTCAACAAATCTTTCAGAAACTTAGTTTTTTAGACTTATTACTTAGTTTTTCATTTCTGTACTTTAACCAAACTATTTACTGTTCAGTAATCAGTTCTGATATATAGACACTGTTCAATAGTCATAAATATTAGTGTAATACACTAGGTACAAGTGCATAGGCAGAGAAAAACCTGTAGCTGAACACATATACAAGGACTCTTTGCCTATGTAGACCTTGGCAGCCAGTATGGATGTCAATAGATCTTTCATGTAACACAGGCTTTGTTAAACAACGTGAAACTCCACAGAGAATAGTTACTGTTAAGTAATTACATCTATTTGCATGGAGAGCACTTGGCTTTATCTCATTCCCATGCCCTTTATTGGAGAGGCAAAATGATTATCTCATAACTGCCTGACTTGCATTGTCATATCTTATTACTTGACCAAATTAACAATATGCAGGGCAAATACACTACAAAGCCACAACTCTTAATGTTAATTAGTCAGAAGTAGATAAGGGAACATTTCAAGGCTGAAAGAATTTGTGTCTCAGAAGGGAAGCACTGTTTCACAGAAATATTTCTGATTTAGGAAACATTTGTGAAATCTTCATATTATAGCAAGAAATATTGACTTTTCACTGACTTTGTGCAGGTATTTGTCCAGCTCCTTAAAATCTCTAATAATCATTTGTCAAGGGTTAGGGCTAACCCAGTGATATACACTCTCATATCAGCCTCTTTCTCCCTACCACCTCAGGACAGAAACAGGGAGCGACAGAGAAAGACTTCTGGACTGGAAAAGAAAACTAAACCTACTTTAATATAAATAACAATGCAATGAAATATGTACAAATATATACAAAACGGGAACCAGACTCAAGGAGGCCTGGATCCTGGAACTGGATTCAGGAACTCTCAGATCAGGATTGAAGAGAGGACAGGCAGAGTCCTCCATAGATGCTGGCCATTGAAGAGGGAAGAAGGAGCTGACCCTCAGCTTTATACTGAATATGACCTGTAAGGAATGGAATACCTAGTTGGTCACTTTAGGGTCACCAGAACTCTCTGTTCCTCCTTGCAGATGGTCTTGGTCTGCATATCAATCCTTGGCAGTAAATCTAAACATTAGGTCTTATAGCTGCTAGAAGGCAGCAGTGTCTGCTATAACATGCTGTTAGTTTCAGAAAATGCAGTTAATTAGAGGAGCTTTACCAAAAAATAAAAACACTGAGCAGAATTAATTCTGTTCTAAACCAAACCAGGACATCATTTTTGTGAGAAGATCAATTTTCATACTTCACTGCAACTGCCTCTGGTAATGATTAGGTACTTTCATGGTACTGATAAGACAGCAGAAGGTATTACGCTGTTACTAGTCCAGCCACAGAGAAAATAAGTGCATGCAGGCATGCTACTGGCCAGCCAAAGACCATGTGAAGGGGGCCAAAATCAACCAAATGTCTTCTGTACACTTCTGAGAGGGACAGTTTAGGGAATGTAGTTTATCACTGGATTTAATGTCAGATGATCATATGACTATATATGTGCTGGCAGAATGGGAAAAATTTAGATCTGACTTTGGTAAAATGAGTCAAATTATTTCTTCAAAGCACTAAAAAAAGTGTAACTGCCTTTCAAGCAAGGTTCTGTGGTTGTGTTTTACTTCTATGGTGTTTATAATAAATTACCCTAGGTTCTAATCTCAGAGTTCATTAATTTGCAACTACTGAGCTACAGCAATATTTATTAATATTTATTAATAAAATAATTCACTTGCTTTTAAACAACTAGCTAGCCACGCTCTTAAAAATGTCAATATCTTTTAAATGTCAACTGTGAGTGATCTATTTTCATGCATTATGTAAAAGGTACACAATCTTTTAATCATCCCAAACACCAGCATCCAACATGTTAGTGTGCATTTAATAACTTTAAAAATATTTTAATCTTGTGCTACTGTTTTCCTTCCTGATGACTAATGTAGTGCCATATAAGTAAGAATACCTTTGGAAATGTACCATGTTTTCTGTCAAATGTAAAGAACTGAAGTGATTGCTCCCAGGAGAAAAATCCTATTTATCTAGACTTTTATTTTACTTAACCAAAACAGGTTTTTATCAACAGCTATTTCACGTGGAAGACAATGTTTTTAAGTTCACCTAGATGTTAACTGACTTCAGTTATGAGTATTTAAGATTAGTAGTCCTTATCTCCAGAATGGGCTTAGGTTCTTGAACAGTATGATTCCTGTGGCTTTAAGATTTGTCAAGACAGTAAAAATATTGACTATTGGGGTCAGGAAGAGAGGAGAGAAATGAAATCTTACACTGCTAAATTAATTGCAGAATTACTAGTGATTATGACAGAGGCCAGGAAATCACTTTAACTAATTACTGATGAAAAGGAGTGGAAGGAAAAATGGTCTCTTCTGGCTTTAGCTTTTTGCTGTAGAATTATATTGCAGGTCATCTTCAACTAAAAATAAATCCAGAATACATGGTGTTGGTAGTGCCATCAAATACCATTGCTGTACCATTGAAATAGCAATGCCAGAGTTGGAGCAGGAGTGGCTGTTCTCATAATTGTTGCATGATTTTTCCTTTCAGAGGGCTGTAAATAGATGCTTCACTGCAGCTCTAATTAAAAATTTAATTGCTGTTATTAAATTATGCACTGCCCTATGTGTTGGCACATGTATATTTAATCTGTTTATATGTATTCCATATCATATTTTGACCTTTTTTTTTCACATGTCTTATGAAACCTGTTGTTCCTATATCTTTTACTTGGCCACTTCCCTTGAGTGAGTAAATGGGTGACCAGCATACATTTGCAGATAGAGCACATACCTGCTTTCTACAGGGACCTAGCTAAGACCTTTTAAGTGTTCAGCTGCACAAAAATATTGGTGACCTAACTGTATAAGTACAGAAAGTAACTGTACTTTCCTCTATCTTACTCTGCAGGCATGTCTGGGAGATCAATAGGGAAGTCTTTTTCAGTCAGCTGAATTCTTTGTGGGTATTAGGACTCAGTGCATTTCTCTTAGTGCAATGAGGATTTAGTGACATGCAGAATCAACCTTGCTCTAAGGAATGGCAGATGGTGTAAAAAAGCCACTGTTGATTCCTTAGATCTGTTTAATCTTGGTAAAATCTTCAAGTCTTTTGATTAGCCAGTACCAAGCTGTTTTCCATATTTTTTGTGGATTATTTGTGTGTAATTTCTAGAAATCAGAGTATTGAACAGATACCTTTATATACATGTAAGCACACCCATAGACAGGGGCTGTTTGATATTTTTGGTATCAAATGATAGATTTTAAACAAAACCCCTTTCTTGTTTTTTGAGTAAAAATCTTCCTTAAGTTGTAATATATTAAACAGATCAATACCCCATTGAGCAATGATATATGCTTTCCGTATTTCAATATTCTTATGTTACTGAATCAGGCCTTTTAGGAAAGGGCTGAAAGAAAATAAATTGATTTACAGAATGGAACCAATGCCATCTGACAGCATATCAGGTTGTGAAATGGAGCAGAAGCAAATATATACAGTGAAGAATGACGTTGTTTTCATAGAAAAAAGTTGCAATGAATGCAAGCTGTACTAAATCAAACATCCCCAGTCATTAAGAGTAACCTGACAAGAAGCCATACAACTGCATGTCCAAGCTCAGAAATCTTATTTAGCATAGTAACTAAATGACTACATTTCCAACTGTGAATGTTCTGTGATTCTTATTACCATTATCTTCTTGAGTGCCTTGAGAGCTAGTGCAGATGTGATGATCTGTTGCTTACCCATGAGGGAGCCCTTTTGATGGCATGCAAGTATAACATAATCTGGGGAAATATGCTAGAGTATGATCAGAGTAATTGTAGTTTTATTTGCTTTTCAGTTTATTGGTTTAATAGAGTTTTTTACTCCCTGGATAACTATTTCTTTTTTGTTATTAGAAGTGTTTTCAATAGTTATATTGCCAGGGCTGAACATTTTCTTCAGGCAGCCTTTCAGCTGAAAGGATACAGGAAATTATTTAATGTATCACAGTAACTTACTGATAGATACATTTTTTTGTATCTTTGTTTATTATCCGTATACTATAGTAACTTTCAGTCTATCCTGGAAGGATATACACAGTAGTTGCACCTATTCCTGTCCAAAGGATACAATGAGAGCTATTGTCTTTTATCGTCCTGTTAGTTTCCCAGAGCACCCTGTTGTATCAGACACAAATGCAAGATTCCTGCACTACTGATTCCTTGGCCTCCTTATTACAGCTCTGTAAACAGGTTTTGTTTGTACTGTAATAAAATGCAACTCCTCAGAATAAATACACATCACATTGGATCAGCTCTCTCTTAAATACAATCAGTATTTAAGATTTTTCTGTTCCAGTATAAAAGATCTTTAGAATGGCTTCTAGACAGCTGCAATTTCATTTTCAAACAAGCAAATTTTGTCAGTGCTTTGTAGTTGCACTTCTTTAATGGTCAGTACTTGACTAAGAATTCTGTTTAATTCTGGGAGTTTTCAACATGTGCACATATTTTATTTACACTTAAAGTGTACATCGTAACAGAAGACACCTACCTCCAACTCTCACAACAAGTTCTTATGACAAGTTGGTAATAAGCCTGTCAGGCCACAACTAGGGTCTCATGAAATTAGCAGAAGGCATAGTTAGCCTAAATCCTGTATAGCATTGGTAATGCTGCTTTTATTAAATCACTAGCTTGAAAAATTATAAAGGTTGTGCTTATGTTTGGGTTCAAAACAAGCTAAAAATTAAAATCTGTTTTGTGTCAGTACTTGAAGTAAAACAAAGTCATACAAGGCTTCTGTGGATTTGCTTTCAATAACTGTAATGGGGATTAACCATTGGAACAGTTCCCTAAAGGAACCAATATCTTCTCTTTTGGTTCAAATTTAAACTACTGCTCTCTGGATGATTACTTTTCTTCAGGATCAGGATGTTAGGTTGAATACCAGTAAATGAATTAATTATAGTAATTTGTGATCTAAAATTGGTTAGACTTTCATATACAGTTGTTTACTTTTTGACCAGTAGTGCTAAGGTAGAATGTAATTTTTTAATACAGAGGATGTAGGTGTAAAATACTCTGAAAAAGTTTAAAGGCTGCAAATCCCATATATCTGGAATGTTTAGCCAAAGGAAGAAGTTAAATATATAGTCAGATAAAGGAAGGAGAAAATATAAGTAGTGGTCTTTATGGGCTGAAGGCTGTTGGGCTGGATTGAAAAGCTATATCCAGTGGTAAAGCAGGGGCAAGGTAGATGGTAATTGCAGATAATGGACTTAAACCAAAATCAAACACAGTCTAGATTTTGAATAAAATGTTTAAAACCCATGGAGAAAAGCAGTAATTGAAACAAAATCCATTTCCAACTTACACATTTCAATAGTGGAATAAAATTATGCTAATCTACCAGATCTGCCTTATTGTGCTTTTCTGTTTGTGATGCTGCATGCATAAGTATGAGATGGTTATTATCCCTTGGATAATAGTCTTTACTTATCTACTTCAAATTGGTATGCTCTTTCTGAGCACTGAAAAATGCTGTCTTTTGAAGGATCTTGTTTACCAAATGAGCTTTCTCTGCTTGTTATATTGTATTTTAATTTAGTTTTGTTTACATCATGTGGAATGTATTGCAAATGATATTTACTGAATTATATTATATGTTATTTGCTGCCTACGTATTATCGAGTACCTCCCACATCATGTCTAGAGGATTCTATATCTACTTCCTAAGTATTATGTTGCAGTCATGCCTGGCATCCTGCCACTTCAGAGAAAGATTTAGGCTGCTTTCATAGTGCACCTAGTTGTGGCCCTGGGAGGTATTTCCTTGGGAATTGTACTTGGTGATCCTCTCATGTAAATGGCCTTCATGCTTTTCTGATTTATTACTTATCACTATGTCTAGTGTTAATTTTTGGTGAGAAGATTTTCCTGCTAGATGTTACTGTTTCAGAGTCAACTCCAAGTGTTAAGTATTTTGCTAACACTCATTAAATCCTGGTCATACAGTAAGAAATAACTTTGTATTTGCAGTTAGGTCCAGAAGCATCCTGAAGTATTTACTGTGACATGTTTGATGTCCTAAAATTCTAAGTCAGCTCATCAGTCTAATGTTGAGCTCTTGCTAAGTTTAGCTTCAAAAGAGCTATTATGGTTGTGTCTCAATGTAACAACAGATCTAAAAATAAGATGTCCAATTCTGTCAACCTTAAATGATCATCCTGTCATTTCCTTCTGTCTTGTACTTGTTTTTATATTTCAGTATCTCCTGAGGTATGATTTTTCTAGCACAGGTTCAGCATGAGGGCTAGAGAAATTCTTTCTTTGCCTCCCATGGTAAATATAGTCCTAAGACATTTGATCAGAGCCCTCACTTGGGAAACAGGAATTTGAGTGAAAAAGTAGATTGGAGCTTTGGGGGTCTCCCTTACCAACATTTAATGCAAAAACTAGACGATTACAGAAAAAGTTTGGGATTTTTTGTTTGTTTGTTTTTTAAAGAAAGCTGCATTTGTGTGATCCTGAAAAGGACTAGTATGTGAACCTTTATGAGCTTGAGGCACAAGCTGGGCACTGAAATGCTGAATGAAACTTGCCAGAACTCAGCTTGTGTGTTTCCACAATTAAATTTTGGGGCCTGGAGGGATATTAAATTTTAAAGACTTTAAAAATTCACTATATGCATACTGAAGATTACTACTAGGGTAAACAACAGTTTGCTGGGGACAGGATAGGAGACATTCATTTTCTCCTTCTTTTAAGATGTACCTAGTTTTTTATCACTGAAAAGCATCTTTTTGAGTGGATTCTTAGGTGAATCAGTAAAACAAAAAAGCTTGTATTCAATATGTAATATACTATGATATTCTGGTAGTTTTTAAGGATCTGTGCATTTCTTATGTGCAATCTCCCTTTGATATATGTAATATATTCATTACTGTGAAGTAGAGTTTCAGATCTCAGTACCCGGAACTTTTACGGTAGGTTTCTGAGTAGTAGTGGGCCATTTCCTAAAAGCAATAGTGTCAAACAACATCAGGGAGAGCAGAACTTTGAATCCTTGACTAAGATTTCTGTCAAAATTAGGTATATGAGGTAGTTAGTTCTTGGGGTTTAGATTTAGGACATATAAAATCTTCATAAAATACACTGTAGGATATCTAAGAATCCACTTTAGGGTCCCATCATAAGTGCTTAGCTAAAGCACAACCATAATTCTTTTCAGAGGCATTAATGCTTTTTCCCAGATGCTGCATGACCATTTTTATTCTTTAACTATCCACTCAAATTCTACTCTGCAAGTGTAGCTGGAAACTTGGCAACAATTCTTAGAGCTGTAGTTTATTAAATTCCACAGCTGCAAAGTTTTAGCAATTGTTATTTTGAGTCTACATGAGAAGCTTTGCATTGTGTAAATGTGCAGAAAAGACTTGTTTCAATTTAATCAGTGAGGCATAACTCAGATTTAATCGTGGCTGGCTTTCTTCAGTGCCCAAATCGTTTTCTCAGTGGGGGATGACTGTTGAATCAAATACTGTTTAGAGCCTTATTCTTCGAGGTATAGTTTAATCTTAGAATGGCAGGAGAATATTCTCATTTAATCTGAAAAGAGCGCTGTAAGTATCAAGCACTTAACAGTGTTAACCTGGCATACTGAAAAACAGTAGATCTAGATTCCTTCAGAGGTTGGTTGTGTTTGATTTTAGAAGAGCACAACTTTCTTGTCCCACCTGTATTTTAACTTTCTACTGATACACCTTTTAAGATCTATCAGTGCAACTAAATTTCCATTTCTAAGATCTTCTCTTAGCAATTTACTGATTTTATGTTCTAGTTGTCTGAGTCATAAACCTGACATATGCACCAAGCTCTTTCTTGATCCCACCCCCCCCCAATTTTTCCCGTAGATTATGGTTGGTTACAGCAAACATGTTGATATAAATCAGAAACATCCTATTTTATCCAACCTTTACATTAGAAATGCTGTCTATGTAGGCTTGTTATTCTGACAGGAAGGTCTGTTGGCATATAATTTGCTAAATATGCCTTTCTTAGCCTAAACTACAGCTGCTAATGTGTGCCTAATCAGTAAAGAATTCAAATTCAGTTGATAAAAATCGGGGAGGTTTTTCTGTTGTCTATACAAACTAGATACTAGGATATACTCCTCTGAAATAGGCATCATTCCTGTATGACATTCCCAGTGTTCCAACAACTATTGCAGCTGAAGTTTAATAAATTATTCTGACTCTGAAATATCTGTGGGATAGTCTTATTTTACTGTCACTTTAACTTGCACCTAATCTTCTGATTAGCTGTTGAAATCAGTTAGAAACTAGAAATATATTCTGCATAATTTTTTTTTCAGATAAATAAACCAGAAAATACTAAATGTAAGCAGTTAACTTAAGCATTTACCTGCTTTAATAGCCAGCCAGATGAGATTTATGAGTTATTACTGCATTGAGATGAAAGGGATAATAGACACCTTGCCATGTGATTATTTCAAGCTGTCTGCAGCCTTAGGCAAACATCCTATACCTGCCACATTTAAAAGGTTAGTTCTGTATCTGGAATAATGTTTAGAGCCTCAGGCTCAGATTTGACTATGTTTTGCTTCATGTCTACTATTACAAAGATATAAAGCAACTATAAACCTGTCTAACCTGTTAATCTCAGTTTATAGCTGTTCTTTGCAGGTCTAGAATGATGTGAAGTAGGAGTAATAAAAAGTCTGACCCTGAGTTTTGTTTGTAAAAAGAAGTTTTTTTGAAGCACAGTTGTGTAGAAATTTAAGATTAACCTGCAATTATGTGGCAATTTACATGCTTGCACAGTAAAATGATACAGAAGAGTCTTTACACTGAAAATATTCAGCAGGTGCACAAGCAACTTTCCTTTTATATCCAAATGCAGAGATCAGTTTGGTGTCCTAAACCCTTGAAAACTGTAACCTGTAGTTAGTCCTTGTAATCTTTTAGAGTTTAAATGATGGACTGAGGAAAGGAAGTCTGTTGTTTTAAAAATATATATATATATGTAAGTAAATATTTGCATGACTAAAATATTGGGTTAATTTTTCAAACACCAATGTAATTTACAAGGGCAGGGGAAAGTGTCTATACTACACTGAAAAGCATACTCCAGTGAGGCTTAGTCTAAAAAACGGTAATATGCCAATCTGTTATAGTTATGTGCTGGGATGATAAAGAGCTGCTTTATCTAAGTAAATAATGGTTTTTTCAGTTCATTATGACAGTTTTTGATAGAATGCAACTTGTGAAATCCCTCTAATTAAATCTGGGTTTAGCTCTTATTTTTCATATTGCCAAGTCAGAGGAGATTCTAAAAAGGAATAATTTACTAAATGAAATAAAACCAAAGAGGATAAATAAGTTAGCATTGAAGGTCAGTGCATTTTTCAGAATACTGTGTGAGGAATATAGTTTAATATTCTGATGCTTTTTTATGTCATGAATTCAGTGTTTCTTATTTCCAATAAAAATAGCAGAAAACTTAATCATTAATCCGTAACTTATTCTTGAGGGGTTCTGGGAGATTAGTTCTTCATTCTCACAGATATAATGGCAAAATTCACGTGACATCATGAATTGGAAGTGGATGAGAATATTTTTGCAGGCAGTGTGTGAAGTTTTTAAGGGTGTGCAGTTCCCCATAGCAACCCTTGAACTCTTTCAAGCAATCAAAATACATTTTGGTGATTGATGTATTGACCCATTGCTAGGAAATTCTATTTTTCTACCTGAACATTAAGACTCATTAATCACTCATGCCAACTAAAGACAATAGGACTGTAAGTCAGAATTTGGGAAGAGGACTTCTGGAATTATGTGTTCTAACAAAGCTAGGCTTGGAGAAGTCTTGGAGGCCTTGGAAAATTCTAAGGTGAAAGTGGGATCTGACTTGTCTAATTACAACTAGGCTTCATCTACAGCCAACTAAAAATGGTGATGATTCATCCCACCTATCTTGGATACCTATTTTAGCCTAGAGGTGCATCAGATTAGTTCTCCATCTCTTGGATAATTGCTGCACGTATCCTAACAATGCAAGTTCTTGTGGAGACACATCATGTTTTCAAGATGCTGTATTTTTAATGGAAGTATATACAGAATTTCTGATAGTGGATTCTTCATATAACAGCAGTAAAACTGTGTATAAGATACAGATACTGTTTATAAATTAGGTTACATTTTGGCCATTAAGGAGATAAACTATTTCAAAATAGTTATCTAACTCCATTGCAATTCTTCTTAGCCTCAAAAGCTGTTGAAAACTTACTAGAACTCATAAAATGTTAGAACAGGAAAAAAAAAACAACTCAATTTGTTTTTACCACAAAGAAGAAATCCTATGAGCTAGAATCTGGTTTTTATATTCATCACTTGAAAAGGTAAAATGCCTTAGCAGTGAGAGATTGGTTTGGTCTACTACCCATTTGAGTAGATTCATTAAATCAAAGTAAGGATTACCTGCCAACAATATTTCCAGGTGGTCTAAGCCAATATGCATTTTCCTGAGGGGGGAAAAAACCTCCATTCAGGGTGATGGGAACTTTCACAAATGCAATTAAATTATAGGCAGAGATTGTAAAATTTGTATTTCATTCTTTTGCTTGCTGTACCCTGAGTTTATGGTACAGTATTTTGAGTTACAGTGTACAGGCTGTGGGACTCTTATTCTTATGTTAACAGCATACAATGCAATTAATTATTTTTTTTAATAATGTGAATCTAATAGTCACTTCCTAGGGAATTTCAATTTTATTTGGCATCAATTAACTTGACATTAAAATCATTTGTTACAATTCCCATGTAAAGCAGAAATACTTATCTTAAGTGGCAAATTATGCTTAGCTCTTTTGATTTTTATGTTGATATAATTTGATTCCACTGTAACTAATTTAACATTAATTAATGTCCAGATTAGCATTTCAATGCTATTACATTGATATTGGGAATTGCTAGGATTTTCCTTTTACACAATTTACTTGGCACATGTAGTTGGGAATTGGGGAGCCCTTTTTCTCATTGGAAGCCTGATGGAACTGCCTTTCTGTCATACTCTGTGTTCCTGAATAACACAGTAGATGTGATTCTCCATGGCTCCATTGTTACACTTTAGAAGAGGCATGAAATCATCCAGGTATTACTCCAGCCTCAGCACTCTAGGATCTGTACTCCTCAGAATGCCCTGAGCAATGGAACTAGCTTCTCTGCCCTGTAGGAATCATCATTATTTGCTAATACTCTTCAAAAATGCAGCGTTAACCCCAGCTGTGCATCTTTAAGTAGTGGAATTGATATCAAGGACTTTGCAAAACCAAACTATAGATAGTGCTGATATGGTCATAACTGCACAAGAAGGTACTTAATTTTCTTACAATATGCCAGTTCCGTGCTTCTTAAAACATATTTTCGTTGTGTATTTGCTCTCATTATAATGCAAGTGCAGGCCACTGCAGAAGGAAGGACCAGGGATATTCACTGTTGTGTCGGTACAGAGGGTATTTTTTTTATTAGTAAAATAGTTCAAACTGAGTCTCCTAAAAGGCCTTTTGTTCCACAGCTGTTTGAACAAGCTGTGGTGCCCAATTGTCTTTGTTCTGATTGTGAATCAGCCCTTTGTCTTGACTATGAATAGTTTGTGCTGTTTGGGAGGCTGTGTTTGCTCTTCAATGAATGCTTTATGCAGACAACTTGGGGTTTTTTGCCTCCAGATTGTTCATTGCTTGTCCAAGGAGTGACTTAGGTTGTAGAGAAATTCCCCTGGAAACTTACTTCTCAGTGATTCAATATGCAAGCTCGTGCTCCTTATTCTTAAAACGGAGCCATGGGTAAGACAACTTCTGAAAGGTCCTAATTTAGGAAATAAAAATTACTATCTATATGTAAATATGTAGTTGCCTGAAGTAACATGGACTCTGAGGCTAAATTAGCAGGAAGGGGTCTGATGGTAAAAGGACTCATTTTCCAAACAAGGAGATATTTCCCATTAGTTTCAAATGATCACTTCAGGAATATTTCTCATCTTTCACAAAATTTAGTCTTAGGAGTCTCCCTCTGATCTGCATCAACAAACTTCTATTCTTTTTTTTTTTTTTTTTGCTTTTCATAGCCATTCAATCCCTAAACCTTTTTTTTCTTCCCATAAGTAACAGTCCCTGGGTGTTGAGTTATTGGGCAGTTACTGGGTAGCTCGGCTTTCTGTTGTCGTGAGAAGGGCTAGAGTCCTGAGAAACTAGCCAACAGCTTGGAGGCAATTCAAGAGTAAATAGCAGCTGTAGCAGAGACAACTCAGTTGTGCAGAATTCTTTTTGTATCACTGTATAAACTGAGAGAGTTAATTGGAGGTAGTTAACAGTAGTACAAATAAGATGGAAATGAAATGGGAGTCAGGCACTATATGTCTGAGAAAGCAGTGAAAAAATTAGAATGTCCCGACAATGCAAATGACAACAGTTTGTTTACTCTAACTTCCAATATCTCTAACTTCCAATATCTCTGAGACAGTCCTCCAAGCCCAGAGGATACAAAAATGATTTCCATGAAATTTCAAATCCAACCAGTAGCAAACTCAAGAAATAAATTCAAAAATAGATCAGTTCCGATTGCTCCCTTAATAGCTATTCCATCCAAACTTTCCCTACTTTGCCATGTTTCATCTAGTTCAGTTACAAAGCAGATATATGAAGATTTTTTTGACAACCAGGTATTTTGTCAGCCTCTGCAGTAGCAGAGCTATGGTATGCATCCATGGGGCTGTTCTGCCTTGAACCTGCTATGGTGTCTTTTGTTAATGATACCTTTTGCAGCTGCTAGACATTTTAAGGATAAAGTAGCTTTGTCTTTGTTCAGTGTAATATACTGCATTAAGAAGTAAACAGCCCGTGCGAGCTATCATTCTGTGATAACTTGAAAGCTATGACCTGCAGCAAGGTAAATTGTATAGCTAACCAAATACCAGCCTTGCTAAATGGGCCTTTATTTACCTTGAAATGGGATCCAGTGGAAACACAGGCTATTTCAGGGAACAGGTACTTAGCCTTTGTATGCTTTGTTTTGCTCATTTTGTACAAAATGAAGTGTTGCCCTTTCCTGTGAGAGATGAGGCAGTGAGACATAGCTTCTGTGTTAGTGCAAATAGAAAATGCTGAAAACTAGTTTTGATTTTTAAAGTAAAATGAATTTAACAGAACCCATTTAAATTACTCTGAAATAAGTAGGACAAGCCAGCAAAACACTAGGGAATTAAACATGAAAGTTTGATTCAGATCACATGGATAATTCATACTTCACATTCCTTCTCCTTCTAGTTGAGAAGAAAAGTCATGCTAAAATTCTAATCAGAGCTGCTATAAATAACCAAATTCTGTTTCATCCTACTAGAAATAGCCTTGTGTTTCCCTGCACCTTCTTAATCTATAACTATCTTTCTACAAGGATATTTTCTAAACTCTTAAAAACTCCTCTCTGTCTTGTTAACATGAAAGCTATCCAACTGATGTGGTGAGGTTTTCTGTTGGTGTTTGGTGTGTGTGTATTTTTATTGGGTTTTTTTGCTTTTTTTTTTAAGATTCTTTTTATTGCTCTTACCCCTTAAAAATACCTGTTTAGTAAATGATTTTGATCCAAGTCTTCTGTCCTCATAAAGGCTTTTCCGTCTTCCTTAGGATTCTCTCCAAAGTGCTTTGAAGTCAATGGGAAGTGCCCCATTTTCCTCACAGGTAATTTTGGAAATTCATTGGATTTCAGTACACTCTGCTTAACTAGTAAACTCCTGGTGTCTTGAGAAGTAAGTCAGATTTTCTTTTATACCTGAAACAGCCTGATAGAATTGCAATCCATCATTACTATGCAGTGAAGAAATGTCAAGATTCCATATTTTAAAATTACAAGTTGTTCTTGTCTTTAAGCTGAAAAGACACCCTAATCAATGGTAGTTTCTTCTGTGAAATACCCTGCACAGTTACAATCTTAGACAGCCAGACGGTTTATTTCCCAGGTGGCATTATATTTGCAAATATCAGTTCTCCTTCCTCATAATTTCAATATTGTATATGGTGGCCTAATTGCCAACTAGTATGTTGAGTTGACTGCAGTTTCTGTCCTTACACCCTGCTTCAAATGCATTCAGTCCTTTAAAGAAAATTGTGTAGCTTTACATCATATAATTAATGTATAATGCCTTCACAAAATACTCAAGCTTAGGAGGAAAACTCATCCTAACTTTAGAATCAATGCAAAAACATCCAGTACATGCACTATAAAGCAGACTTATCGATAAAACACTGGGAAATGAAAATTTGGTTTATGAGGTATTATAATTTCCCTTGCACCACTTTTTCAGTGTCACTTTTTGAATAATTTCCTGTAGTGCAACATGGTTTAAAATATATTCATTATCTTTCTTTCCTTTTCACAGTTCTTTGAAGTTTGTGCTATAGCAGTGCACTATTGACCTAACTCCTCTTTCTTTATTCCTTTCAATTATGCTTTATGCTGCAGAAGAAATAAATTTTTAGTCACTGTTTTTTTTTAGTAGGCAGTGTGATTTCTGTTAGTGCTAATAAAATAGATACACTTCTGTAGCCTACATAGTGTTTAGATTGATTGAACTTTTTCAGCAATACCAATTTTTTAAACACCTTATAATTTTACTAAATACGTATATCTTTCTTACCTTATTTAGTGAAGAGATCCAGGGATCTGTGATATTAATCTGTAGAGTTGTCTTTGCACTCAAAATCTATAAGGTACAGAGCTGTAAACATGAAACATTTCTTTGAATAACACTTGGCAGTAAAAGAGGAGAATATCTATTATCTAGATGCGGGTGTCCAGAGGATTGTGCATTGCTGGCTCAGTTTTCAAGGCACCATCTATCTCCTATACTTGAAATATTATATATTGATTATAGGATTAACTTAAAGCCAATTTATATTTCATTCTCTGAGAGAAGAAGGGAGTGGCAATTCTCTCTGAGGAAGTCAATCCCTGTCAAGGTTACACAAAAAGACTTAAGCCAAAGAAGAGCTAAGCTTTATGGAGAAGACCTGCTTCTGAAGACAATTGCTTCAGTGCTATTGGACCCTGGAGAACTGTATGATAGAGTGAAATTCAAATTCTTGAAACAAAATCAAACATAATTTATCTTCTAGTTGCCCTACTTGGATTCTCTACTATTAAAAGCTATTTCTAAAACACACATTCAAACTTGGGTACTATCCAATCTTAGAGTATACCTGAAAAATAGTATATTTTCTAGTATACTGTGTATCAGTTGTGTTTCGTGCTATAATCAAGCCAACAGCAAGCTTGCCTGTGAGGAAATGGGACCAGAACTCACAAAGACCAGGCATGTATTCTTGGCTTGGCTTGACCAGTTAGCAAATCTTCCTCCCTGTTCTGCTCTAGTAAAATCACTTGAAGACATCTTTCCCTGTGGTATGACACAGATACTTGTTAGGATGCTGATGATAATGTGGTCAATTATCTGTCAGTTTTAGTAGTCACTATTGCTACTTTTATCTCTATTTATTCCTCTACTGTTCAGTTCAGATTTGTCCTTTTTTAAATGCCCTTTAAACTTTTTATTTGACTATGTTGTCATGTGTTTCTTATTTCATTTAGAGAGATCCATCAAAGTGAGAGGTATTGCTCTAAATTTTAGTGGTCTTTCTTTAAACCTGTTTACTGTCAAAAAGCTATCACTTACTGTCGCTAGCATCATGGATTTTTGCATACTAAAAGCAGGTCCTTTAAGTATTATTCACACTGTCCCATATTGACTTCACATAACTGTTAGAATACTGGCACCTGATTTTTGAGAAAAGAAATACTAGAATAGTTCTGCTGTAAGCATAAAAGGCAAAACAAACTGTTAAATTTCTTTTAAAAACTGGAAAATTAAAACTCTTTCCCCTTGGACTTCTCTGTATTTCTTCCCTGCCCTAAATAGACTAGCCTTTCAAGGAGATATCAGTGATCATATCACATGAAACATTACAGAAAGAACAAAACAGCAGCATTTTCAAGAGCAGAGGTAAAAGGCTATATATACTTTATTCTATGCTTTTTATTTAAGTCATTGAAACAAACTATTTCTCTGTAGTGTCTGATATAGTTTGCCATACTAAGGATAATAAAGTTGCTCAGGGAAGTGAGTTTCACTATTTCCCATAAACATCCTGGAAGCAGATACTGATTTCAATTCCCTCAATAGATAAGTCATTATATAAAGGAAAATTATTTCTGCTTGAGGCTTAATTTTGCTCCCATTCAGTTCTGGAAAAGTCTGTGCTCTTCAGCTGAAGATGGAATAGTCATAAAATGCTACTGAGTTTCACAAGTAGAACTCTACTGTGTTTCATTGTTAAAACGTAATTTTTGTAGTGTGGCTAGCTTCTATTTAGTTTTCATCCTGGAGTATTTTGCTCTTCAGTAGATACACGTTATCAGTTCACTGTAGTTTAAGGCAAAAGTAGAGTTTAAATCCTATCTCTTCTGGTACCACCCACTAGGAAACCCACTGAACAGCATGAGGAGATGATTCCTGTTTTAGGCATTTTTTCCTGTTATTTAGGAGCCAGGCCTCTACCAATCTCAGGAATATTTTCCACTCTTTGAACATGCCACTTTAAAGCCTGTTTCAAATTCCCAGACTTGCCAACCTGTGCATCTGCAGTATCATCCATCTTTATGGAGGCATAGCTAAATGGATGTGGACTGTTTCAAACTACAGTGTCTATTTGCACTACTAGGAGACATATTTTTTTACAGATTTATTTTCTAACCCAATAACTTTATCTGGGCACTGCAATGTCCATAAGCATTGCCAAAGTCAAACACCAACCCTTTAGAGGCAGAAAACTGGCAGTGAAGTTTTATGTTGAGTGCCCATTTTATATAACTGCCTTCTATTGTTTCAGTTCTAAGCTGCCTCTGGGAGAAACTGTTTCTGCCCTGCACTTTCTCCTCTTCCTGGCTGTGTACAGTTTCACTTCTTTCCAATCAGATTTTATTATAGTGTGAGCATTTAAAAGCAAAACAAAAGTATTTTCTCCTGTAGCCTTTCCTTTTGTACAGACAAGCAGCTGTTTAAATCTAGAGTGCAGTAAGGGCAAAACGTATTTCAGATGTTTGCCTTAGTGGAAGTGTTGTAATGTAATGCTGCTAAAGAATGGCCTCTCCCTCTTGGTGTCATTTGGCTAATGTGAAGTTTCAAGATGGGGGAACAGTCAAAAGATCTCACTGCAATCTGCAATTGGTATTAGATATGCAAGGTCTAAGTACTTCTTAAGTTATCTGATCAAGGATTACCTTTTTCTTTGATTTACTCAGTTTAAAACAGTATTACTGGTTTTGTCCTAGGTCCTATGTCAGTTTTACTTGGTTTCTAGTAAACATGTCAGGAAGTGCAGTTTGCAGACTAGTTTGGAGGAAGATTATGGCTAATTACAGGTATAAGTCTATATTTAGAGTCCGTATTCTTTTTAGCCTGTTATCTAGACAAGTGATAAAGTACCTAAAGTACCTAAAGGGAACTTACAAGAAGGCTGGAGAGGGCCTGTTTACAAAGGCCTGGAGTGAAAGGACAAGGGACAATGGTTTTAAATTGGAGTAGATTTAAACTGGATATTAGGAAAAAGTTCCTCACTATGAGGGTGGTGGAATATCTGAACAGGTTGCCCAGAGAGGTGGTTGAGGCCCCATCCCTGGAGGCATTCAAGGTGAGGCATGACAAGGCTCTGGGCAAGCTGATCTAGACTAGATGGGGATGTCCCTGCCCACTGCAGGGGGTTGGACTAGATGACCTCCAGAGGTCCCTTCCAACCCAAATGATTCTATGAATGACATTGAGATTCACCAAATCTGGGCATTCAACTCATGTTGGCACCTCTGAAAATGACATAAATAATTGAAATGTCTGTATTCACAGACACCTCTGAATGGCAATGTATTTTTTTCTTCCTGAGTAATTTTCATTTCTAAATTCAAAATATCCTTAAGTTACCTAGTCCTTCTCTTCCTTGCTTAGTCTCTTTACTGTATTTATAATTGCACAAGCATAATCATAACTAAGCCTAAATTCCTCACTGGGGAAGTAGGTAATAAACCCAAGGTGTGTCAGAGAGCTGCTCAGCCAAAGAGGGATGCTGCCAGAGCAGCAAATCTGGGGCTTAGCCTTTCAGAGTCCATTCTGGGTCTCATGTGTCTATGCAGAGTTGAATGACAGGTGGTGGTACCTATGGTTTGAAATTAGAACCTTCTGTATCTCATAATACCTGTAAGCTTGTATTTGTATTACTTTGCTTAACATTTTTCCAAAATACAGATATATTTTGAGGAAAAATATGAAATATATATTACAGTTTTAGTTACTTTGTGAGATATTTTAACAATATGAAATGGATTTATATTTCATCTCCAATTTATACCTAGTTGGAATCTCATCTTCAGAACTAAGCCAGTTTTCCAAATTAAGGTGGAACACCCTGAATCCTCTCAAATAGACATACTGCACTTTCTTATGGTTTGTGGCTTGACAGATTTTTGCCAGTTACAGAATGAACTGGTTGTGTTTGGATTTCACTGTGAAGTGAGGTGCTTGGCTTTTAGAAAATGTTCCTTTCTTTTGAATTGGGTGCTTGATTGCTGACACTTTAGAGCCAATCTTCTTCCCAATATAAAAAAAATGCACCTTATGTGTAGACAAAGATTTCACTTTGAATAAAATCCTAAGACCCCTTTCTCAAAAAATCAATAAACACAAGGTATTTAGAATAAAATGTTTTTAAAACTGGAAAACCCTTTGTAGTCAGGTATATCTGAAAAGAAAGTAAGTCCATTATGACTTGGAAAAGGATGAGCAATTATTTATAGATATGAAAGTGTGTGTAATATTATTGGAAATGACTTTGTAGAAAGAAAACTTTTAAAATATGAATATAAGGAAGACAAAATTAAAATGCACTTCAGGTATATTTTTGGTTTTGCACCTGTCACATTTTGAGCCACCCTGCAGCAATATAGGTATATATAGGGTAAAGTAGTTCATGAGAGAATGTTTGTGAATTTTAATGATACCTTCAGGGGTTTCATGACCTATTAGCTCTGGAAATAATAATACTGGCTTGTGAAAATCTTCAGTAAAAATCAAATGATAGTAATAAAGGTGAGCTATCTGTAGAAAGAGAAAAGTGATTAAAGCTGACCTTGCTAAAATTGAGGCTTTTGGCCCCAGATCAAAAAAGATTTACAGTGATTCAAAGTAATAAGTGTTGGACAAATACAGTGTATTTTACAGTTGTAATTTGAAAACAGCATGTGGCAGATTGGTTTTATTTATGCCAAAGTGTATTTTTATTGCATATCTCATTACTCTTTCCAGTGGGAGCCAAGAACATAACCTGCAGAGGTACCACTGAAAATGCAAGCAGTTTCCTATCCATTGTCTTCAGTACAGAAACAGCTTTGAAACTCTACCCCATTAGATGCTGTTGTCTTGTGATGAGGAAAAGGCTATTTCCTTTTGAAGGCTGAATGCATGCATGTATATTAATGACAAAAATGAATGAGAAGTTTGGAGATTCTCTTAGGAAATAATTTCCTCCCAGAAAAAAGTTAATGGCAGGCAGTTTTTGGTGTTATGATTTTTTTCTATAAAGGATGCAAGAGAAAAGAGCTGCCCACATTGAAAGAAAAGATTTGACATGGTACATGGTTAATTTCCTATATTTGTTGCTAGCAAAGGCCTTGTCTTCAGAGAAATAACTGATGCCAAGAATATCTTGAAGTTGGTTCTAGATTGTTCCTGGCATTAGGTAGGAGTGTGAAATGGATGACCCTGCACTTCCTGATCAATGGCAAGGTGTCATATGACAACCATGCAATGATTCTGCCTTTTCAAACTCCTCCTTCATATTCTTTTCTGCAGAAGGAGAATTCTCTCCATCAGCTTTTATATTGGGCTTTATAAATCCTTCAGAGTTGTCCTTATTTTGTGTGATCTTTGAAAATTAACCAGCACAGTGAAAGGAGCATTTGGCTCTGGAGCATTTTAAGTTAGTCTTGAATTGACATGAAAAATCTGATATTTTCTATGCTGGTCATTGAAGTTCTTGGGTAGTAATCTAAAAAGAGAGTCTCAAGTGCAAATATATAAGCTTTCTTAATGATCAAAATTGTGCAAAAGGACAAAAAGGACTTTGCTAGTCAGAGATGTAACAAGTATTTTCATAATATCCTGTGCACCACTGTCAACAAGCAGCTGCAGCTCATTACATTGGTGCATTCATTAATGCTCTGCAGCATGTTTTCAAACAAAATCCAGTCAATAACTGCAGATAGATTTGTCACAAATATGGGAAATATTCAACAAAATAGTATTCTCTCACATGAATGAACAGACTTTAGTTAGCTGAAAAGTCTGTTTCTGTCAGCAGAAAAGAACCATCAGAGGTATTTTGCTGATGGAATGTTATATCTTTTGTTAATAATGATAGAGTCTTTGTGAACATAGTGATTTAAAAATTGTTTGAGGTATTCAATGGGGAAAAAAACACCCCAGTGCTGATTATATGACAGCAGTCACTTTTAGAAATGTAAATGAATGTTTCCATAAACACAAGACTTAATATGCCACTTCTAAAAGGACTGATACATAGTAGAAATCCCTCTATATATATTTCTCTCTATAATAAGTGGATTCGTTCACACATTCAGGAAAATGTGGGAAGCTAATAGCACAACTTAAATTTATCCTAGATTCAAGTAAATGCATTTAGTGACTCATTTTCTCCAGTAGGTGACTCTCATTCTGTTCTAGTTTAAAAACAAAAAATTAAAAAAAAAAAAAATCCTTATTGTAATATATTTCAGAGTGACTCGTTTTCTCCAGTAGGTGACTCTTATTCTGTTCTAGTTTAAAAAAAAATCCTTATTGTAATATATTTCAGACTGTTAACCCCTGATCCATCTCATTAACCTGTTAGCTTCTTGAAGCTTGTTTGTATCTTCATCCTGAATTTGAGGATAGAAGAGGTCTGATCATTTTCAGACAGTCAGTTTTGTCCCCTTTTGCCAGTAGTACTCATTGACTTACTTGAATGAATGAAGTCTTCTAGTCTGAAGTCTTCTTGTTTTGGTCAGTGCAATCTTAGAGGTGTTTCCACACAATTTGCAAACCTGAAGATGACATGGAGAAAGGAACAGAAGACATAGGTTGGAGTTACATGGATTTTTAAAAAAATAAACATGCTGGCTGATGGAAGATGATTAATGTTATGCTCTAGGCAGCATTTTCTTCTTAAACTGACTCTTTTCCCACATTATAAAATGCAGTGAAAGCAAAGAGAATTGGAGAGTTCAAATAAATCTGAAGTTGAAGATCATGTTTTTTGAAGCCTTAGGAGTACCCATTTATACAGAATTTAAAACACAAACATAGACTTTGATAGTCCAGTAGTGTGTTGGTTTTAAATAGGAACAATAAAATTATTAATTCTGAAAAGTGAAACGAATAAGAATTTATTGCCAAATGCTAGTGAAAACAGTGAGGTTAGATGGCTTATATGGTTGTAATTTGCTGATAGGGAGGTTCTTGAAGGGCTAAAAATTTACACAAGTTTGGTGCAGAAAAAGACAAAATGACATAGTTTTGCAAAATCCAAGTACCTCAGGCCAGATTCTCAAACAAGTGAAAATGAATGACTGCAGGAAAGAAATAGTCATACCACTAAATGCAGATCATTCTAACTCACCCAGCTTCTTTGGTACAGCTACAGTTTATTTCAGGTCACAGAGTAGATATATTGTAGAAATAGCCAAGAAAATGTGTTTTATGTTTTTCTTATTGCTTCTCTCAACTCCATAATTTAATTTTTCAAGTCACTGCAAGGATCAACAAGAGCTTTTTGAATAGATGATGTATCACAAATGGGTGTCCAGAACATGGGGCAATCAGAAAGTGAAGTTCTTCCTACATAGAGGATTCTTCCCCTGTTTAGTTTTCTCTAGTCGACAAGCTGCTGTGTCACATAGTCCCCATCATCTCTTAGAGCTACTTCTGCAGGCTGACTTCTTCCCTTCTCATGCACCACCTAGGCCTAGTTTTGCAGTGCAATTGCACTCATGCAAATTATCATCGTAGCTCCTTGGTACCTGTGAGGATTGTTGTCTTTTCCTTTCCAGATTCTGAGTATTTTTTTGTTGTTGTTTTGAAAACTGCTGTGCCATCACTGTTTCCTGATCTTTTGTAAAATTAGTCTCAACCTCCTGCCTCCATCTCTGCGTGGTTGGAGGATTAACTAATGCTCCTTACTTGTGTACAGCAGCCGTGCCTCTGCCAGCCCAACACTGACCTCCAGTGAGGAAAGTCTTACCTTGCAAGTCCAGTGTGAACCTCAAGGCTCTTAAGAGATCAGAGGTTAGCAGAAGAGGGGAAAAAAAGGAAAGGTACTAACTGTAGCAAGCACCTAATTCTGGCATCAGACTTGTAGAAACCTTTGAATGCATAGGCTGTTCAGCTTAAATGATCAACTGTGAATACTTTAGCTTTTGCTGTTGTTGCCTTGAACTATTCCTATGTTTGCTGTTATTCACTCAACAACTATCTTAGAAACACAAAACATTTTTCTGTTAATTAGCATCTTCCTGTGAGCGTTAGAGCCTGTTAGTTTTACTTTCACTGCTTGCCTTTGAAATGATGGGGAGAGCAGGAGACTGAGGCAGTGTTTAAGGCACTTGTTCAAGGTCATATGAGAGCCAAGATTGCTCAGTTCTCCGTCCTTTCCTCAAAGCCAGTCTGTGCTTGGTCCTTTCTGAAAGCATAGGGATGTTTGGGTAGCTGCAATGCAGGTAATACAGACTTCTGTCCAAGGGGGTATGTTCAGAGATCTTGAAATCAAGTTCACATACACTGATGAATGTCAGTAATAAACTCTAATTAGCATTGAATGTTGAATTTAACATTTATTTTACTCACTGAGGTTTCATTATAACCAAAAACATATCCATTGCCTAAAACTTAAATTAACCTCAAAGCAATACCACAAGTCATTTGTTATTACTCCAAATTACATTTTCACAATATGACCCAGTAAATATATATAAGGATTTTTGTTTTAATCTCTCTAGATTATAAAGTATGAAGAAATACATGTAGCTAAACAGAGTGCATAGATGCATTTTCTTCAGCAGCTGTCTGCCTCACTGTGTAAGGTTTCTTTTCTGAATTTCTAAATAGCCCTAGACCATGCAGCAAGAAGAGCAAAAGAAAGATATGTCCAAGATGTATCAGAAGTTGTTCATTAATTTTCCTATCAGAGAAAAACTCCTGAAGAACTTAGCAACAACCAGTCTGAGAAGGTTTTATTGTAACATCACAGTGATGGAAAACATTTTTGCAGGCTAAAATAATTTGGGTTTGATTTTTGGAAAATGTTTTGATTGGGAAACTTTGTTTGAAAACTCCTTCACATATATAATGATTTATGTTGTCTTTGTTATGGCTTTGGATAGATACTCTGTTTCTCTGATCTGTGTAAAATGGATAAAAGCTGAAATGATAGCAATTTCTTCCTTTGAATGAATTTATTTTTCCTCTTAGAATGTGAATGCCGGATGGTCACTGCATTTCTAAACAGTTATTTTAGTCAGCAGAAAAGGAAGACAAACAATTTTAGCTGAAAGCATCTAAACCATCAAAGCAAAAGTGATGTACTTACCCTGTTCTGTTTAATGCCATATTCAGAACAGCACCACTCTGTTAAAGTCACATCAGTGGCCTGATCTGACTATCTCAGTCTCTGTAACTAACACCTCTACAACAATAATTGGAATTTGAAGTCATTAACTGAAGGAGTAAATGCCTTCAATCTCTATCATCCACCCATATTCCAGATCTAGGCTGGAATCACCTCCCCTACAGCCATTTTTCTTTAGTGACTTTCCTGTCAAATCATAGATATGTACTGGTCACAAATTGGAAGGAGGAAAAATGTCTTCAAGGAAGATCATGATTGTAAGACTTTTTTTAGTCTTCCAAGACAACTGAATCAGCCTCCAATGTATTTTCTATTTGTTCCCAAGTGCTGAGAGAATGAACCTTTGGGAATGAACTCCATGAGTCATTCTAGCACCTGCATTAATCAGCAACTACAGCTCCATGTGCTCTTCAAGCAATTGGGTGCTATGTAAACTTAGAAAGAGAAGAATGAAAGGCAGCTTGGAGGTCAAAGGCTTAAGCTCCTATGGATTCAAGATTCTTTTAGGTCTTCCACTGAAATGGGATTCACTTAACTTTTAGATGTCAGATGTCTTTGAAGCTTTTCGGAGTCACAAGCATGAGAGTGTTGTGGTGATAGACCTGTTATCTCTATGCTGTCTCGTACTTTATGTGTTGGTGTCATTCAAAATTTCTCATATAACATACTGGAGATTTTAATTTTTTTAATTAATTTCAGGCATACGATAGGGTCACTTTCAACTAAGTTAAAATGTAAATGAGGTAGGACAATTCCCTAGCTGTTCAATTGGCATAATTGCATGAGAATCAGTGGCATTTTGCAAACTTACACTCTGGAGGGATATCTGCTCAAGGCTAGTGAACTGATCTCGTTGATTATCTCCTTAATCCTCTTATCTTTCCATTCACAAATTTTATTTGCTAAAGGTATTTATATTTTATATATCTATATAATAACATTCCTCGGGGAAAAAAACCCACTATAAAGTCTAGCTACTTCTATCATCTTTATTTCCAATGTAAACCCTAATTCAATCTCTGAAGTACTGCCTTCTAGAAACACTAGTTTTTGGAAGCATATGAATAGAAATCTTTGCAAGTAACAGAAGAAAGCCTGCAGTCACCTAGTTGGAAAACAACTTTTAGAATGACACTGTAGGTGTAATAATAGACTGTGATTGCATTGTAAAAGTGACCTCAAAAGTGCATTTTGAGTTAAGGCTCATTTTGGTAGGAAAATCAGTCACTTTTATCGCACTTTTATTGTTCTTCACTCCTTAAAGTACATGGAAAATTTATCATGAATATGTTTGAAACAAACAGAAACACTAAATTCATTTAGTGTTCAAGTCATTTAGTCTTTCTAGACGGTTACAGATTTACAGTTTTGTCTGTGTAGAAAGGTGATATAAGTGTTGCGTATCTTAATGGTCATTTTGATTTTGTTTTAATAGACTATTTTCAAGAAGATAATAATTGCACAGCATCAATGTACACAGTTTAAATCCTCTTAAAGATGGTCAGCATGGGATTCTGAGATAAAAAAGATGAAGTATTTTGACTATAAAATGCCATTGATAATGAAATCTATAAATAGAAACCTGTTCTATATTGTATAATGGTAACAGATGACATTTTGCTGTCCATTTAACCTTTAGCTTTTCAATCAATAATATTGTGCTGCACTGATTTCAGGAAAGGCATTAAACACTGTCAGAATGAAAGGCAGGTTTTAATAACAGAGCAATTATTATCCCCTTATGATGTAGGAACATAATAAGCTTTTAGAGTTTGATTCAAAATACTATCTACCTCAGTAACTGTGTTGCTGAAACTATGATCTATAATTTATTAAAAATGGAAGAAAAATTTATTAAAGGAAAGTAAACTAAGCACTACAACAAACTTTTGTTGCAAAGAGGCAGAGCTATTCGGCAAATTGGGACAGAAGTGTTCAAGTATTATTATCAACGTAATGTCTGAAGTTTATTTTTAGGGTGAAAGCAAGCTGAACTTTCAGATTTATAAAAGAATAATTGGTCAAACAGCAGCAGCAGAAACTGCATAAGCATTACTTAAGAGACTTCTGTTCAACAATGTCATAGGACTCTCCCACTTAAAAAAAGAACTTGTGCTGTAATTTCCAAGTACAAGGCATGATCTCTGAGTAATTAAAGTCTTGTCAAGATTCAATCCTCCTATCTTGTAGCTTTCCTTTTTTATCTGTATCTTTGCTCACAGTGTGTAACTTGTATGACAGTTTGTAGAAGGGTGTGAAATCATTAAGTTGTCAGCCCAAATTTGCCCAAGCAAATGCTTGTGACTACAACTTTTAATAGTCAGAAGTATAGGACAGTTTATGCTTCCAAGTGCGTGTTGTGCAGCTTGTCTGATATGTTTTAAAAGTGTAATTAACAGCAACAACAAAACTTTCTTGCAATTTTAGATGCCTGAGTGCTCTGGTACCAATGAGGATGGTGTTAAAAGCAGTGGAAGGAAATCCTTGTAAGAATTTGCACTGACTTTCAATTAGGAACATTTTTATATTACACTGCAGGATACAGCTTCAGGGACTGTTCTTATCTTCACCTCATATTTCTGCTGTTTGTTTGAAGAGAATGGATAGCAAACAGTTCACGAAGACAGGAGAATAAGTCTTGGTTTTGTTGTCTAAGCTGCATAGCTAGAAGAATTGGCAGGGGCAGATCATCTTGCAGAATGAACCTATCTAATATAACATCTGAGGCTATGTCTGCAATGAAAAAAAACTGAGCTAGTGTTAAATGAGTTTCTAATGAGTATAGTGTACCCGTGGCGGAATGCTAAATTATCCACACAGAGAGATGGGCTACTACAAATAGTTTTCTACTACCCAAACCAACCATTGATTGTCTATACTGTGCAGGTGGACAAGAGACCTCAATGTCCTGCTACATCTGAGCCTCAGTCAGCACTGCAGTGGTATAACATCTTGTATTGCTCCCTGCTTCAAAGCAACCCTGAAGTCCAGACCTTCTGAGACAGACCTTTACGTGCATTTAAAACTTCCTGTACTTGGTAACAAAAGTAAACACCTTGTTGAAAGCTCAGTACCCCCCAAATTATTTTGGCTAAGTTTGAAAATTATCATTATTTGGATTCAGCTATTTATAAAATCAAGGCAACTACCTATCTTGTGAAGTACTTATGAGAGATCCTTCAGTGCTTATTAAGTCTGAATTATTTACCCTTGTCACTAACAACCTCCTCATGGAAACTGACCTTCCCTGCTTCTGGGGCTTGGCTCCAAGATCATTCTGTTCCCACTAGCCATGACTGTAATGCATGTACCAATTCAAATGTGTGAAATTCATTTGCAAACTAAACTGACAGCTGAAATTCAAATCAGCAAAAACAGATGCTGCAAGGGCAAAAAAGAAAAAGCAAGTTTTTAGCATGATGTATCCCTAGATAGGCTAAAAAATGTTAGTCATCAGTGACTTGATTTCATAAAGGCTGTTCTTTTTACTTTATCATGAGAGCTGTTTGGGGAATTTTAGTACAATCAAACACATTGGAATTGTCTGAACACTGAATATAAGTCAGACTGGAATGATAATAAACCCAATCTTCTATATGCAATTACAAATATTAAGCAAGAACATTTCAGAAGATGCACATGTAACGCTTTCATAAACATTATAGTTACAACGCAAATGGAATAGAAACCAGTGCAACAAATTGGTCATTCTAATTTGTTTTAATGTTTCTAGAAAGAATTATTTCTTTTTAATCAGGTAAGAGTATTTGTTTTACATTTCATTTTTGTAAGCTACTGTGACAACATCTGTGAAGATACAGTTAATGTTTGCCTTTTCACTTCAGTGTAGTCATGAAATGTACTTGTTCTGTATGTGCATGTTCTCTTTTCAGTGCACTAGAAAGCTTGCTCTTAGCTTGGATAAATACTGGGGGGGGTCCTACTCTGTAAAGGCAGCTTCACTATGAATAATTTGCAGTAGCTTTATCTCTGAACAATTTTTATAATTGCCCGTGATTAATTCACTTACATCTTGATAAAATATTTTGCTAATAAGACTTCAAAAAACCTGAACATTCTCACTTCTATGAAGAGTACTACCTAGCTCCTTCCTTCTTCTAACTGACTTTGGCTCTGGAGCACGCCCTCTAGAAATTATAGTGCCCTTAACATTCTCCTTCCTTGCTAAAACACTAAAATATGAAATGATAGAAAATGCAGTCTGAAATACCATGCTCTTCAGAGGAGGAAGGATTTACAGCCTCTTTACAAGTCAGACAGCATAGTTTATAGCACCACAAAGTCCAAGGATTCACAGTAAAACCCTTTCAGAGCATGAAGAGAGATTCATATTCAGATGATGAAATGATTAGAGGTGAGGAAAGCAGTCGTTAGGAAGGGGATGCAAAAGACTGAAAGTGCTTACTTCAGAGAAAAAATGAAAAGGATAAAAAAAATAAGGCAATGCTATAGAGAAGGTAATTTCTTCTGTTATGTACCAGTGATCTGTATTGCCAAAACTGAAGAAACATTTAATGAACTTCAGAAAAGGACATGCTTACAAGCATAAATCAAATACTTGTTCTTTCTTTAAAAAGGTCCAAGAATAGTTGGGTTTTCACTCCCTGAGTGCTAGACATAAATTGTTATTAGAAAGCCTGGACAGCTGACCTGTGTCACTCAAATAATTCCACTTTTTATTTGTTTGTTTTAACCTGGGATTAGACTGTTAGATTTCAAGATAAATTTAACTATTTGCTGTGGCACAGGTGTTTTTTTTTTTTCCATTCAAGTGTTACCATTGGAGGTCAGGTCACAGGATGATGTTATGTGTTGGAAAAATAGTCACTGTGTTCCAAAGATCTCTGTGTGGAATCCCTGCTAAGGAATAATTTCTCTGTGAATATATAGCTTGATCAGTTAGTAAGTAAAAGGAGAAATGCAAAGGAGGTATCTCAGCCTTTTTTCATCTCAGTGTTTTCACTAGTTCATGTCCTTTTGATCCAAGCAGTCTGACTGAGTTTTGTCTGATATTGCTATGTACGTTGCACCTCAGATGCAAGCACGTGCACAATAAATCACTGCAGATGCCTAATAGAAGGCCAGCTGAAGGTACCAGAGTGAGTTTTAACTGTGCAATGTATGAGTTTGGGAGATAGCATCTGAGTGACTAAGATTTATATCTGTAACATAGTCAAATTAAAAGCAATATCCCTCAGGAAAGAAAAAAAGCACAGAAACTATTTCCAACTGACTACTATTGCTATGGTGAACTTGAGCTTTAAACTGTTTGCAGTTTCAGTTATAGTGCTGGTTAAAAACA
Organism: Bucco capensis; assembly: GCA_013396975.1. Taxonomy (NCBI): domain Eukaryota; kingdom Metazoa; phylum Chordata; class Aves; order Piciformes; family Bucconidae; genus Bucco; species Bucco capensis. Next base: position 47,343 of record VWZO01021437.1, read on the forward strand.
AACAACAAACCTCCACAAGTAGACTAGTATAATGAAGACGTGCATTTTCCCCAACACAAAGATGCTTTGGGTTTTTTTGGTCAAGCTAGTATTCATCTTCAAGCTCATGTTACTCACAGAAAATATCCGGCCTATTAATCAAAAGTTGAAGGAAGAGAAAATAAAAACAGTTCTTTAGTCTTAAATACAGCAATTGTTGTTGCTCCTTCTAAGAGTTCAATGCAGACCTTTGTCAAAAACACAGGATTCTGCTCTACAAAAGAAGGCATGTTAGAACTTAAGTGTCTCAGGCTTGAAATTAAGTGGATGTATTCCAATAAGAGATGAAATTTAATTAAAGCTGATGTTATTACTAGCTGCTATAATTCCATTTGTTAGCAGGATAACATTAAGGAAATATATACAGGCAGATTGAGCAAATGTTTTAGATAATTACTCTACACGCATAGTTAGAGCTTATGAGCAAGTAGCTAAAGCTTCCTTAACACATGCTGATTTCCCCTTATGGGCAAATCCTCTGCTATTCAAGTAGTGTTTAAAAAAGGAAGGAAAAAAAGTTACACTTGGAATACCTGTGATATGCCTTCTAGTATCCAGGAGTGAATTGTCATTATAACAAAAAAATACATTCCTTCCTTAATTTTAGGTTCTTGGCAGCCTAAGAGAGACAAAAATTGGTTGCTAGATCTGCGCTGTGGAAGACTGACATTTGGAAGAAAGAGATTTCTTTTCAGAACAAAGGATTTTTTTTCTGCAAAATGTTATTTTTTGAAGGAAATGAATTTAAGAAGTGTTTTGAAATTCTTAGAAGCAACTGAACTTAGGAGTCCAAATTGCAAGGTTCCTAGCATAGCCCTCATGACTAGCTTTCACATCTAGCAGACTCATAAAAACAGCAGTGTCTTCCATTCATGGCTGAGCAGGAACATTAATAGCTTGGAAAATTCTTGGCTGTGATGCTGTAAAGCCAAGAACAAATCCTGGGAATGCTTGTTATAGCTGAGACCATGGCACTTAATGAGTTCACACCTCTACAGCAGGGCTAGTCAATGTTGGAAATTCTCTCAGTGCTTTCCATCTCTAAATCTTTAAGTGAAGCTTCTGGGGCTTCCAGAGGCAGCATGAAAGTTTTGAAGCCTCAGGGTCCATCACCTAAAGGTTGGGACAGAAAGGGGAGTTGTTCTCTGCCATGGTTCTTTGGAGAAGTGATGTCTCCAACTGAAATTCTATCTGTTTGGCAGGACCACACAGGAGCTCAGGCTTGTACCCAAACCAGTGATGGGTCTTTCAGTCAACATGCTTGGTGGGGATGTTCAATCAGTGCTGCTCATTATTGATTGCACTTTCATTACCAGGTCTGCCTTGCAAAAAGAGCTGAAATTTGGTGTGTGTGCACTTGTTTTACTTTTTTAATCAATTTACATGAAATAGGATTTTCAAATGTTACCAGCATGCTTCCAAGCCTAGCAGGTTAGAGACATCCCATTGAAACATATATAAAACTTGATCTATTTTTCTTTTAGAAGTTTAAATGCCAAGCTTCATAGTTTGCTAGAGAAACTGTTTAGGCTTCCCCAACTTTGCTGCAGTGCTGTTTTTAAATCAGATAATCAGCTTCAAGGCTACATGAGCTGAAACCTGAACAAAGTACTTAAAAATATTATTTGTCAAATAATTTATGGTACAATAACTGTTACAGGTCTTGTTTGAATAACTTTCAAGAGAATAGGATTTGCATAGAAATCTGTATTCTCAAATGTGGCAACTGATTTTCAACTCAAAACATACTGTGAACATAAAACTTCATTAAATCATCATCTGTTTGTTGGGATGTTATGAAAACTTTGAATCTAAATTTAGATCTATCAGTATGAAACTAAGCAAATACTATAAAAGTATCTATAAACCAGATTTAGTTCCCTTTTTTCCTCTGAGGATATAAGATTTTTTGCTTTCTTTAATGGTTTTTTGGATGGGGGGGAAATCTTAGTTTTTAGTGTGTCAAAAAGTGAGTCAAATATTTAGTTCTCAATACACGATTCCTGAAATATCTGCCTTATCCCTGCAGTTTTTGCCCCAGAATTTAGCAGTCATGACATCAAATGCTCTATCTCTGAGCAAATTTCATTAAATTTGAAAGGTAATCCTGTCAATGCAATCTACTTAATCCCCACCATGAATAGAGATAGAGGCATTCCCTGAGTCTGTAATTACCTCAGGGGTGTGAAACAGAGTCTAAGATCAATAGAAAAATGTTCTAAACTTCTAAGCAACAATCTCAAATGCTGTAGTTTAGTATTGTAAAAGGTCTTATCCTGGGACATTCATTCATTCTGATGAATGCTTCTCTAAATTGCAAAACAAGATGACACAAGATTTTATAGTCTCCGCTTTCCATTCTCTAGTCCTTTTCTTTCAGATGCAAATTTAAAAGACCTCCAAGAGCTCCTCAGTAGTTAGCTCTTTACCTGTTTTCCTGCCGTTATTAACTCTTGCATGCTAGCAGGTCTTGCTTGAGCAGCTATCAGTAATATTCACTCTCATCATTAGGAGACAGCTTTAAACTGATTGGAATATTTGTCAAATGCTGTGTTAGCACTCTCAGCTGAACTATAAATCATCCTGACTGACTCATGCTTTATCAGCCTCTGAAGCCTGATTCTTATTTTATTAATCCACAGGAGAAATTCTATTGGAGAGGAGTAGATAAAAAGAATAATAAATTAGCTGAAGAGTCTTTAACAGATATAGCTGTCTTCAGAGAGCAGAGTAAATTGGAATAGTAGAAAATCAGCGTTTTGTGAATGTGCAAGCTTGTTGATTAAGGAGGTTCTGCCTGTAAGTGACTGCAAGTATTAAGGTTCACAGTTGCCCAGCTGAGGTGAGGTCAGTATGTGTGCCATTAACTAGGGAAAGGGAGAGGGATAAATGGCTAAGTATTGCCTGCTGGTAGACAGGAGAAATGAGAGTATGACTGTAAACTGGAGATTTCAACTTGTTCCTTTCTATTAAGTTAGTTGGTTCCTTTCAATTGAGTTAGAAACACATCCAGTCTGCTAGAACATCTCTGGTGAGAGCATAATATCATAAAGTGCGGTAATTTGATCATTTGTGGTCATCTGAACCATCCCTAAGTTTATCCCTCAGGCAACTCCATTGACTTCCCTGAAACTACTCCAAGGAAGAATTAAGCCCTGTGTTCAGAGAAATAATAAATGCCTAATACATCATTTTGCTTAGACTGTGTTTTGAAACCCCAAATTCCAGATTTTTCATGCAAGCTAAAATGACAATTATTTCCTTCTCTGGTCTTGAACGAGAATAGTGCTGTCATCACTAGGCTTTGCTTTTAGTGTCCAATACCATGTTCTGCTCGCAGTTGATAGTAGGGAACTTCCTTCTTTCAGTGCTTAAGTAGTCCTGTCTAAACTAATGATTTCCAGTCATGTTGTACCATTGACCTCAAGTCTCACACGTGATGACTCTCACTTTCTCGGGTCCTTAAAAGTCAAATTGAGCTTACTCATTTAAATGATTCATTTCACAGATTCCATTTTCATATTCTTGTTCTTTAATTATTTCTTGAGTTTTTTAAGGCAAATTTTTAGCATAGAAAATTATTCTGCATTTTTTAAAGAGAAAAATTATCTTTCAAACAGTTACTTGTTTTAACTTCCTGGAAAAAGGTATTGAAAATTAATTACAGCATTTATTAAGCTAATCTGCACAATATTGTTTTAGTTACCAATAGGTCTAAATTGTGTCTAAAAATATGACAAAGCTGAGTTAAGTTACTGGCCTTTACCTAGCTGCAGAATTTGTCTTTTTCAGGGTAACGGAAAGCACAGGAACAGTTATTTCTGGTGAATTTTAGGATTTTGTTACTGACTTTGTACACTCTGTGAGCTTATAGAATCACAGAATGGTTTGGATTGGAAGGGACCTCTAGAGGTCATCTAGTCCAACCCCCCTGCAGTGGGCAGGGACATCCCCAACTTCATAAAGAGAAAGGAATTACACAGGTGTTTTCCCTGTTGAAGAAACACGGTGCAGGCTCCCTAAAGCCAAAATGGCCAATGAGCTCAATGTTTGTACTCACCAAGGTTTCCTTTAAAATCATATCTTAAAAAAATGGAGGATTTGAGAAAAGGTGAGTTCTTCTGCAACATCTGGGCCACTCATGAGTCCTTATTCAGCTGTGAAATCGGCAGCCTTCAGTTGGTTCAAGACACAGTTGCAAATTCACTTGTGAATGTGAAGTGTCTTCATTTGGAAATGACACCTTAGGATTTTTTTATACCTCTTAGTATGTAAATTGTTTTGAAAATTTAATTTTTTGTAGTAAGATTAAAGTAAGCTTACTTTATCATTCTCTTACTGGAGAAGTCTAGATGATATCATTGTTATTCTTGGCTCAGGTTCCAGATTCTGAGGAGTCCACAGGGATTACTCTTTCAGTCACCTGCTTTCTCCTGCTCATACCACTGGTTTGAAGAGTTGTAGAAACCCATGCAAAAACAAACAAGAAGAAAATCCACTGAGGAGAAGGGAAGGGCATTGGTTTGTTACTTGCTCACATTGTAATCTTGAGTCAGACTCCCTTTATATTTACAGTGTTTGCTGGTCTGACCTCTTGATGTTTCTCTGAATGATGCTGATTTCAGAGATGCAGCTGCAGGGCCTCTGCCATTATTAACTGGGTCTTGGACTTCATGTATTAAAAGGGTACAAAGAGTTGAAACAGTGGCTTTAGAAAATACATGTTTTCAGCTATAGACAAGATTTCTTATGTCAGCTTTGTGTTTAACTGGATTTGATGAATGCTTTCATTCTGGGTAAAAACAATTTATAGTAATTGTTGTTGTCTGATCGAGATTGTCTTTTGACTGCAAATGGTTTCTGTAGATGAGGCTAGTTTTGGAAAAGGGGAGGGATTTCTCCAAGTTGTATGCTAGCAAATTGAGAAAAGAGACTGCTAGAGGGATGGAGCAGTGCTGGGTAGGAAGCTGTAATGGCGAGCAGAGCAAATGCAGCAGGATATTCATTCAGTAGCAGCATTATAGAGGTTGGAGATCATCAGAGGAAATTACAAAGTGGTATAATCAAAAGTAAACACATCTACTCTGAGGCTTTTTAAGCAGATTTCTAATAACTTTTATTGACTCTAAATCTCTGAAAAGATTATGACATAAATTACAGGTATTCTAGCCTGTCCTGCCCCATCACATATTGACTGAGCTAGAGGAAGCTGGATTTCCATCCATCTGCCAATGAATATTTATGGCAAATGGACCAGAACCAACTGAAGTAAATGTAATGCTTTCTATTTTGGTTTATGTTTGTGTGGTTTAAGATGAGTATACTACTATAACAGCCAAAGGTAGAAGATGAAATGCAGAGGATCTAAGTTTTGACTGGCATACCAAGTAACAAACACATATATCTCTTTGTGAATCTAAAATTAACGATTTAGAAATTGCTGTCTCAAGTTTCTAGCTGGAGAACTTAGCAGCCCAGATCCCATTTACCTGAAAAGAAAATTAGGATCCTAGGAGATGAAGTCTCTTGACAATGGTACTTAACATATATAAGTTGCTTTGTACTCTACCTGCATGGTAATTTACCTTTAAGTAAATTTGTTGTCTAGGCATGAGACTAGAGAAGTGATGCAAACATGGTGCCTTGGGAAATGACAGTATTTAAACATTTTTTAAAACAAAATGTCTTTAAATATATTCAGAAATACAAATCACTACTGGAGGACATTATAAATCTATTGTATGGCTACTAAATCCTATAAAATTTAAAATAAATAGCAAGAGACTAGGTATTTATGTAGAGTCATTTTTGTTGCCATTACGCTAAGAAAGGCTATAAGAAGTGAGAAAGAATGGATATAAATATTCCTAGTGGTTCAACAGGCAATGCTATCGGCTATAAAGGAGGATGAAATGAAATGTTGTGATTTTTTTTATGAAGTTTTACCACTGCTTCAATTGAAGGACCTACACTTCTTCAGTAGTTCAGGAATTCAGCCACAAAGGAGGAGGTGGGTAATCAAAGTTCAGTAGGTACTGTCTGATAAAGGAAAAGGCTAAAAAGTTATTCTCTCTGATGTTTAAGACTGCTATTTGTACCTCTCCTTTCTCTTTCAAAGCTCAGCAACTTGGCAGCATCTGGAGTAATATAGACTACCCTACTATGAAATAAATAAATCATAAGGGAATTTTTCACTGCATATGGTTTGCCAGAGGAAATTGTCTCAGGCAATGGCCCACAGTTTATTTCAGATGAATTTGACATGTTGTTAGGTCTAAATGCAGTGAAGTATGACAAAGTTGCTTCATTTCATGAAGCATCAAATGGAGCAGTGGAACATTTTTCTTCAAACCATTAACCAGACAATCTCACTAACAATATGTTATGAAAAAGCGAAAGTCTGTTTGGTTCTTTTCTTTTTTTTTTTTTTTTTTTTCTCTTTTTGGTACAAAACCTTCTCTGTATGTCATAACAAAGGAAATATTTAGTTGGTTTTTAGATTTACTGAGTTACCAAGCTACTACCTAGGTTTAGAAGCTTTTATGACTGGAGTCATAAAATGCTGGCCTTCCTGGTAAAGCTCAGCCCTTTACGGGGAGTCAATGGCCAAACTTCTCACTTGCATGGAGGAGAAGGGGTGGTTTTCCTCCCTTTGTCCACACATGCAGGTTAGAAAATGGTCAAGAATTTGAGTAAATTCTGAGTAAAGGAAAAAGGAAGCTGAGCTGATGGCAACAAGTCTGATGAGCAAGTGTCAGACAAATAATTTCTTACAAGGCTCTTAAGAGATTTTTTTTCTGCTTCTCCATTCAGACCTGGGGAAGTGAATGTCATTGCTGTTAAAAGCAATAGCAAAGACTGAAGGAGAAATAAGGATTCATATTGGGAACAGTAGGGGTTTGGTGTCCTGTAGGGATGAATTGCTCAGCTGGAAATCAAGATATCAATACTTCAGACTTCAATACCTCTGACTACTTTGTGGTTATTTCTATTAGCCATCCAATTTTGCCTTATTCTTGGTATTATCTAATTAGATTGAATGGCAGCAAAGATGGATTCTTCCTATGTGCCCACATCATACACAGTGCCATGGTGTTACAAAGAGCCCCTAACACAGTAAATAACACAAAGATTAACACTCCAAGCTGTCCAAAGATGCACGCAAGATTTTAATCAACCAACTCAGAGCTTTTTATATTGTAAATTTGCTTAGGGAAAAATCCTGAGTGAGTCTAGTAGAGCCGAGAAACTAAATGCACTGCTGAAATTGAGAAAGTGGGCCTCACAATGTGAATTGTAATCAATGGCTAATAAGTCTTTCAGAGCTACAACTTAAAAGGTGAAGTTTGATTTAATTTTCAGGCCTTCCAGTGCTTTCTAACCTCATTCTTTTTGTCTTTTTCTTTGGGGGGGGGGGGG
>VWZO01021437.1:54828-161422 GCA_013396975.1 Bucco capensis
GGGGGTAATACTTTATTGTGATTGGATTTTTCCTTGTATTTTGGAATTGCTTATGGCTTGCATGACTCAGCAGTGAAAGAGAAAAGTGTGGTGATCAATTTTAGGGTTACAGGCGGGAGATTCACATCTGGTCTGGTTTGTCCTACATACATTGCAATGAACATATTTTTGATAATTTATTCCAAGACCATACCTCCTGTGTTTGAAAAGTAACCTTTTCCTTTGTATTAAGGAGTAGATTTGCTGAGGGGAGGTTTTCATAGATGCTAATCCTCTCTCCCTTTTCTCCTAGGGATGGCACATCTGTTCCCCATAGCTACACAGTTCTGCACAATCTCCTTTCTCTTCTGCCTTCCTACCTCTCATTCACATTGTGGCTGCATCTGTCTGAGACACTGAAATCACCAAAAAGCTTAGGATATTGTTAACAGCTTTTTGCTGAAGTATGGTGTTGAAAATCATCTCAGTCTGTCTGTATTCTGACTCTAAACAATTTGTTCAAAGAACAATCTCCGAGTTCTTTGGGAAGAGCTATCACTGCCAAGCTCAGCAGCAGGGGTAAGGTCACCAAGGGGATGGTCTTAAATGACAGTGTCATGAACTTGCCAACTGAGCCTTGCCAGCTTGCTGAGGTTCTGGCCAAACCCTTCAACATGATGGACAGGACAAGTACAGATGAAGCCTTTGCCCTATTGCAGCTAGAATGTGACTAGTGGTGAATAGAAATGACTCCAAATACAAAGTATTACAGTATATTTTGTAAGCGTGGCTGTGCTGTCTCCAGATTACTTGCAGGCATGAATAACTTCCCTTTACATACCAATGAACTTTTTTTTTTCCTGCCTATAGGCTCCTATTCCCCAGACACAGAGGTTCTGTGTTTGCTTTGATGCTGTTTGTTTTGATTTTTGGTTTGTTTGTTTGTTTTTTACATGTTACCTTATATTTGTGGCAACTTTAGCTTTTTGTATGTTTAGTTCTTTTGGATTGTATGTTTTCACAGTATGTGATTTTAACATGTATTCCTCTTCATACTTTGCTTATAGGAAAAAATTCAGTTTACAGAGGCCATTTCAGGATATGCTTACTTAGGCCAAAGTATTCTAAATTTGAAATTTTTACTGTTCATTGTTGAAGTAGTTCAGGTAAATAAACCTAGAAGAACAGAGCCTTGCTGTAGGATAACACTGAAGAATTTGCAAAGAGACAGTCATAATTTTGTAGTACATCTTGAACTCTATTTATTTGAAGTAATTCATTGGGAGAAATTACGGACAGTCATACTCCAGAGATTTATTCATAGAGAACCTAATTTAACACAATACCAAGACTAAATAAAGCTACCCTCTCCCTTAATCTGGAGATGTAATTTTTATTCCTATTAGAGTTGTGTGTGCATGAACTGTGGGTGCCTGTATCCTTAAGTCCTTAATTGCTGTATTCAAAATTATTCTTCGCCTTACAAAGGATTTAACATTAGGATTGTTTAGAATTATATAGGCTTGACTTGATAAAATAATGTTGGATATTACTAGCAATTACTTGGAAAAAGAAAGTTACCAGAAGTGGTTGAAGAAATAAAATACAGTGTTTACATATGGAGGATCCCTGTTAGCTTCCTCCCTTGCAATATTCTCTAAACTTACATTAGAGTATGCTGTGGAAGGATCAGTTTATCCATGATTTTTCTTTTTTTCATGAATTGGAGTTTTAAGGATTTCTTACTATTTTCCAGTATGGAAAAGTTTGATAATTCAGGTCCAGAAGGACATTAGGAGACCTCTTGTCCAAGCCCTTGCTCAAAGCAGGGTCAGCTATGGGCTCAGAGTAAGTTTTCTGGGACTTTATCCAGACAGATTTGGAGAGCTTCCCAGGATGGAGACTGTAACAACATACACAGAAATATCCAGATGACAGTAATTTCAGTATGATAAATATTTGTTCTGACTGCTACAGACTCCCTAGATTAAGTGCACCTCTGGAGGCCCACGCTGAAAGTTTCTTGCCTGTTCTGAGGCAGGTCTACTGGGAAGTGGTTAGATTTAGTATCTCCTAGATGTTACAGGTTATTTAAGCAGTGTCAAATAGTGGTTACTTAGCTGTATCCTCTCACCTAGTGGTTAAGGATGTGCTTGTACTGAAATGGGAGGAATTAGACATCTTTGTTCCCATTAAAGACCAGGTCAATTAGCATGTAGTTAGGCTTTCAAGACAAGAAGTAAGTACATGCAATTTAGCAAAGTGCCAAGTGATTGAATTGATTGGGGTTGGCACTTCAACTGCCAGGAGGAAGAGATGACTTTGTTATGTGCCTGATATGGGTGTATTATACTTGACAAGCAAATGTCAGTACTGTTAGAACTACCAAAACTCTTACACAGAATTGTTTATAAAATATATTTACATTAATTCTAATAATAGTAAAAATGGGGATAGGAATGGATACAAGCTGCATCTGTAACTGTAAAACAGTAGCTATATAGATTGGCACTAGTTCAACTGACTTCAGAAATCTTAAATCCTTTTATTAAGGATGCCAGAAGGAGCTGCTGTAGTAATATTTACATTTTTATGTGAGCACAAGAAGTCTCATGTTGAAGATGCTTTTTGTGCATTTCTAGAAATTAAATACCTGATTATAGTGGAGATATTAAGTTCTTATTGGGGTAAGTTCCAAAGCTAAACATTTTGGTACTGGGCTCTGCAGGTCTTCATCCTCTTACTGCTTCATTTGATAGAGATTTGGGTCAAACATTAGTCTCATTTGCAGTAATGGAGTTCATGACTGTTTGCTTTACAGGAAACTAGCAAAACCCTAGTATAGGATCCAGAAAGAAAGTTGAATAGGAATAATAAAAATGAAGATGCTTGTTATGTGCTGCACTGGAAAGATACAGAGTACTGCTGTAGTATTCTGACTAGATTATGAATAGCAGACATTACACTAGATTACTGGACTGGTCTTTGAACCACTGTGGATTTTTCAACCTCTGTTTATTTTGCTTTTTCTTGAGGTACGGTTTAGCTCTTATATTCCCATAAAGCAAGCTGCAGTCCACTTGAAAGTAAATAAAATAATGAACTATGTTTTCTATAAGGGGAAGAAAGCAGGAATGTAATCCCCAGTACCTGACCCACATTTACTCTGGTTTTCTCAGCAGATGTGTTAACTGAATAGAGTGGCAAGAATTTAGCATTTTTAATGTCCTCTAACAGCCTGTGACAAATATGTCATGAATAATTAGATATTACTAACTACTGAACAGTGCTTAATTCACTTACCTGCTGGTATATTTGCCCTTTCTATCTGACAGCTCAAGTTGAATAAATGCTATCTCTGGCTCTGAACCACCAGCTGCACAGGGCAGAAAGGTCAGACTTTCACATCATGGAGTGAAAGCTCTTTACACTGAATAGTAATGGAGCTCCTTAGTCTGTGCTGTTTGAATAGAGCTGCCCAGGTGGGCAGTGGTGTGAACTGGTGCTGGACATGGCTCTCTGGTTAGATGGTGTGCTAACCTCATGGCTTTAATACAGTGAGGCATGAATTAATTCACTGAACTAAGAGAAGAGTTCCTAAGATATAGATGTCAATAAACATATTCTTACCTATTAAACAATGCAACACCCAGGTCCCTACCTAAGGACAGTTCCATTTCATCAAAATAAAAAAATCTCTACTGTTCTCTGCTACCTATAGACTTAGTTGGGTATATCCTTTGTAGGAGTGTACTGAAATTCAAAATCCTGGTGGGACTCTAGTGGATGTATCTGTGCTTTAAAAAAATGTTGTTGCATTTGTTTTAGATTTGTAATCCTATGCTGGTTTAGAATATTCTTCATGGATCTCTATAAGGCTGCGCTAGCCAACAACATCAAATTCATAGCTGGAGGCAGAAAATAAGGTCACACTATGGGCCAAGACCCTGCTCCAAATGCCACTGAAATCAATGGAAACTTTCACACTGACTGTGGAATACTTAAAGGTCAGGCTCTGAAGTCCAAATTCTCATGCTGGAGAGCTGCTTAGCGCTCAGGGCTGGCCACTGAACAAATAGGCATAGAAAAAAACCTGCATCCTGTACAGGCAGTAGTACTTTAATAGTAAGGCTTAGGAGGTGGCAGCATTTTGCTGTGGAAAAAAAAGTGCAGAGAAAGTTTATTATAAAAAGAAAAATAGGTTAATGTTATTTTAAAGAACAATGATCCAGTGTGTTGATTGAAGGGAAAACTGGACTGCTGAAAGTCTCAATGAGTAGCTCAAACTATGCTCGATTCTATGAATGAAAATAGAGAATACTAAACAGGAGGAAAAATGAAAGAGTAAGTGAGCTGGTAGGGTCTTCCACACCAAGAACATCACAGAGATTTTGTGATGTCATGTCACAACTTCCACATCTGTGAGAAAGCAATTTGTAATCGTTCCAAAAATTAAACATAATTTAAAGTGCAGTGAAGTTGTTGCAGTGTTAGATCTTTTTTCTTTCTGAAGCTGTCTATTAAACTTTGCATTTCTCAGCATGTGCTCTCTACTCTTTCCTTGCTGCTTAGCAAAACCACTGTGTATATGCATGAAAGATGCCTTTTGGCAATAAGATTGGAGCTTTTGCATCTGAACTGAAGAAACAGAAATTAAAGCAGCATTGAAATGTGCTTCTGTCCTGTGCTTTCCGCTGTTGTGATACAGCGCAGCAGTTTCTCTTCAGGGAAGCAGGTATGTAATAAGGGAAAACACAGTGTCTTTGCTGAAAATTTGCTGTTTTGTCATGGGGAGATATGACTATCATTCATATCAAGAGAAATATTAAACAAGAAAAGATGATTAGTCATTTTCTGATTCTACTAAGTGAATGCACTTAATACGTATAAAAATACATTTGTTACACAGCAGCACTCAGGTTGTGTTGGCCTTGATCCATAAAAGAGAAATTCTGAGTTGTCTTCCTCTGTTGGTTCAGTCCTGTGCTTTTCAATGTTAAAAGATAGTTTTACAGTTAAATAAGAAATTATTTCTGTGAATGTTTACAGGACTCTGATCCAATCTGTGGCTGCTCAACATTTTCATTGTCATTATTATCTGGAACATAATTATTTAACATGTATTTTAACCACTCTTCTGTCCAGTGACCACTGCACTGAGCAGTTGTTGTGTATTCAGTGCTTCTGTTGGATATAGTATCAGGTAGGCTAATGTGTGGATGATCATTTCCTCTCCTAATGTCACTGTATAGGCTATTAGTAGGAGTGATTTAACTAAATTTTAAGATGTATTTCCTGTGCTACTTATGGAACTTAGAACAGGAAAGACCTCTTGTTTCTTTGCAAACAGCATCTGCTCTTTTTTGCTCAAGGGTATCTGCTAGCCAATTGATTTTCATATTCCTAAAGTTTTGTAGGATTTCATATTCAGTAGGTTTTCCTTGAGGTTTCCTCATTCAAGGAGGTAATATCTTCAATATTTTCTCTTCACTAGGTAAAGGCAGTCTTTCTTTTTTGCTGAAGTGATAAAAAGGCTTTTAGACAGTCTGTGTATTCAGTCAAATACGAGGTTCTTATCGTATTTATCTATTTTTTCTTCAGTTTTCTGACATATCTTGTACTATCATGAAAACTTTTCAACAGCTTTGAAGGAACTTATGCCTGTAGCTAGATGGAAAAGTAATATGGTCATTTCTTTGCATTCACAATATATTTTCTATGCTATTCACCCCAAGGCTCTTAGTATTAAGTAAAATGAACTCCTTAATCAGACATGAGCCCTCATTGTAATTGTAAATCTGCAGTCCAAAAAAAAGCCTTAAGAGTACTTGCAATACAACTGTAACATCTTCCAAGTTGAACATTTAAAGCTCAGTGTTTAGGTTAGAAAGGAACAGATCCAAGCATGAGAGAGAACTTGATCTTAAAGATAAAACGAGGCCGTATTAAATGTATTTCAGTGTGTGTGTGCTGGGTTTCTATCCTGTAGCACATTGTGGTATGTGTTATTTCACACACACATAAGAATGGACAGTGCAAGTGTTGTAGCATTAAGGTCTGAGGAGTTAGCTGTAGGCTTGACAGCTTTTCAGAACTTAAGACAGTATAATTGAAATTCTAATTGGTTTGCAATGAAGTAGTTGTTTTGAAATCTTCCTTTTTAATAAATCTGTAGCATAGCGCTCAGAGGCTTAAGGAAAAGTACTTGGCCTTTTCTTTATACCCAGCATCTTCATGCATAGATATGTCTGCAGCAATTGTCTCATCTCCAGGCTAATTATCTCATTCACATATTTCATGCTTTCTGCTTACAATGCTCCATGGGACAGCTAAGATTTAAATCATGTGCTGTCAGACACAACTGCTTAAGATGGGGATGCATTTTCATTTTATTAATATTATTATGAATTGCATGGTACATTTACTATTAACAAAATAACATATTAGGTAGTGCTTCATATATAATATTATGTTAAACAATTCTTGAAAGATGACACTCCCAGAACTTCCTCTCAGAGGTTCCTTCAGGGAATCATGTATTCCTAACCGTACTTCAAGGCAGAAAGCATGGTAGTCGGCTCAGTGCAGGCTGTCTGTTAACACATTCTGCTTTACAGGCTTCTGTTGAGTTATTTTACATGCAGAGTGCAGAAATGTCGTGGGTCACTGACTAATGGCTGCTAGCCCACTTACTTGTAGAGCAAAATTAATTTGCTATAGGATGTGGAACCAAGTGAGCAGCCATGACAGGCAGGGTGTGTGTCCTTTCAGGGCTGAAAGGAATAGTTATACCAGTTAGGAGTGACCTTTCAGTTCTACTGGCAGTTTAGTACTGTTCCTTCAATTGAGGATAGATATTCCTACTCTGCCTGCTAAGTATTGCTAAAGAATGGCAGAATATAGCCTGTAATAAAGTGTAGACCTCCAGAGATATAACAGGTGATCCTTTGTGGTCCTTTTCTCTCCCCTGAACTGTACCATCAGTCGTTTTATGTTTGATCTATCTTTATACTCTACCACCGATCCATAAAAAGTAGCTTGATGATAAGTGAACAGAGAAATTTCTGAAGACCACCTGTCTACAGCCATCAGGCATGGATTGCTGTTCTTAAAAAGAAAACCCCATCTGAACAGCTAAGAAAGACATTTTCTCAGATTTACCTAAAAGGCTGAGACCTGCACATACAGCTCTGAAATCAAGAGGCAGTCTCTGAAGCCACTGCACATGGAAGGCCAGCTGTTATCATGCATATTTGTCTGCAGCTCTGGAAAAGGAATTTTGCTTAAAACTCAACTGAAACTACAAATGCTTTAAACACAAAATCAGCTAATGATAATCTAGGGTGTATTTTCTGTGAACGTATCTAGGGCCTTACTAGATATAATATGCATTGCTGCTGCTATTCCCTTTATTTCCGTAATTGTACCCAGCAGCCCTCCTGTTTTCTCCATCTACATTTGAACATCACAACTGCCTTATTCAGAATTCTTTTGTTCTCAGCAATTTCTGTCAAGAAAGAAACAAGGGTTGCCAAGGCCTAATGGCTTTGACTTTAAATGTCCTGTTTAATTACAGTTTCCTAGACATTTACACTGTTCCATATGTATATTTGGCAGCTCTAAGTAAAAAGAATTCATCTGGTAATAGCACTAAAGGGGGATCTATTTTTAGACTGAATGTTGTAGTTGCCAGGGTTTGGACCTGGGAAAGGTGCTCTCTCTTCTGGTAAATTCCCTGCTTTAGTTGTTATATTTGAGTTATAATTCTGCTTTCTGTGGGGCATTTTACCCTTAAGAGAATATATGCCTAACAGACAAAGGATTTAGACATTGTGAAATTCAAATCCTAAAGGCAAATATAAATCCTTTTTAAATTATCTCATGTTTCTTTAGACATTCTGTGAAACATATTAGGTTGTCCTATGTAGCCCTAGGCACTGGAGATTTGAAGGTGTGTGAACAGCAAAGTAATATCTTTTCTTTTTTTCTTGAATCAAGGAGTCAAATCCCCAGATCCTTAATCAATTTATTGATTATATTCAGGTATACTTTCCATTTTAAATGAGTCTAGATAAGGATGTTAAAATCTGGCCTGACACTATCTACCCTTCTCTGAGGGAACTAAACAGTAGACCATATTGTTTCTGAAAGGGCAAAGTCAAAATCACTTAAACTACTTCCGCTCTGTTTTCTTCAAAGTAAATAGTAAATCTTGTATTGATTTAATGAGAATAATTAGATCAGTTCTGAAATTCTGAAAATCTGGAGTGACTGGCCTCTGAAAAACACTTCAGTATCTTCCAAACTAAGCACATAATGCATGGAAGTCTTCCAAAAGCATTGATCCTGAGGTGGCATCCAACTAGCTCTTGTTAAAGCTTAGGAATTCACAACTTTGCCATTGGTACAAAGTTGGAATTCCCTGAAGTGAACATAGAATGGTTTGAGATTAAGTCCTGAGCTGCTCTGCTCTGCTGGTTTCGAAGCAATTGATGATAATTCTGATTTTAAAAGTGCATATTCTTTGATTCTGAGCAGTTGGATTAAAATTACATTGCTTGTAAGAAGAGCTTTCTGAAATGGGTATTGGGATACCATGATAAAAATGAGCTTAGTAAAACTGCTTAGACTGAACATGAGCTTACAAAAGCAAAATGTGGCATAAGGCTAATTTGCCTCATTAACTGAAATTATTTGCAGCTTGACAAATACTAAGTTCTCAAATCAGTTCTCTGTAATTGTATTTCAAAGACATTAACTTAGTCTGTTGTAGTAATGAATTGTTATGTTTTGTGTATTTTCTCTGAATTAAAATGAAGTAAATACATGGCTAAGGCTTTGACAAGTTTTGCTTTTTTATATATCTTTTTAAATAACATTTACATAACAGTTAACTTAAAGCATAAGTGAGCTTGAGAAAACTAGAAGACATCAGAAACAAATTTTGTAGGATGGTGTCTCTTGCCATCTTCATTTTGAGAAGGAAATGATTCTGCATGATAGTGGTTTTCTTCTATTTGCTCAGAATTTGTTTATATTTTATTTACTTTATTTTTCCAGTCTTAAGTGAATCCACACACTTATTTTGTACCTGACATATAACACCTTATAACAGAAAGAAAACCCAGTTTTACTACTGTTCTACAAGACAATCTTCATTAAATTTCATTAGAACTATATAGCAAAAAATGCTGACTAATGATGGGTCTGTGTGCAACAGAGATTTGCTTGTTGTAGTGCATATGTGACCTTTAAGTTCTAATAGTCATTAATATCCTAACTTTCTATTCATTCATAAATATCTTTGCCAATATCTGTTTCTCAAATGTGCATAAAATGTTGCTTCTAGGAATGTATACGAGCATCTTCACTGCTCTATGATGCTTAAGAAAACTCTGTTTGTACCTTTTTAATATGTCCCTAGGGTTCCTCTAATGAGTTTGCCTCCCTTCTTATTTCTGCTGCAGAGGCAAAGCGTGGCAAAGGAATTTCAGACATCTGTTGTAAAAAGCACATCACAGTGCCTGGATTAAGGAGCATTTTGCAGCATGTGAAGCTGTACTGCAGTACAGCAGATTTTAAAGAGAAGTAATCTGAAAGAAAAGGAGAGGGATTGAGGAATTTGAATTTTTTGCTAAGTGCAACATGTCACTACCCTAGATAAGATATTATGGTATCAGTAACATAGTCTCTTCCTACTGATGGCTTTTGTTAGCATTAATAATAATGCTATCAGATAGAATGCTTATTATTACAAGATTTATTAGGTAATCTAGGGCTTTAGGTATAAAATCTGATCTCGCTCAAATATGACTACCATTAGTACCACTAGACAGACAGAAAGAAGCAAGCTACCTCTAAATAAATAATTCATGTGAAATACGAAAAGACAAAAGTTAATTGAAATCGATGTTTGCTTGTCTGGCTGATGAAGTGGAACAAGTCCCTCTTCAGTGCTATCACTGCAAGGAACCGTAGGCCTTCGTGGTTAACCAACCATCCTGTGCACACATGGAGAGCACTTAGCTTCTTCACAGAGCCTCTAAAGGTATCTTCAGAACACTGTTCTGTCCCTTATTGCATCATGGGGGACATTTGTGGTCTGGGACCTTTATTTTCTATCTCTATAGGTTTAAATCACAGTAACTCGTTTCATGCTGCCTCTGAATGACTTTTGTATGCAAAGGTCTGATGCTTCCCAGGTCAACAAGGTTTACAAGAAAAAAAAGGACAGAAATTTTGGGGTGGGGAGAAAGGTTTGACAAAAGCAAAGGATTGCTTTTAGCAGTGATAAATAATAATAAGTAATGAAATGCAGTTGGGTATCATTTTTGTTTTGAGCATGACACTAGTGGCCATCTCAGATGGCCAGCCTGGTCAGTGTATGACACTGGAGTAGATGCTGCTAGCTGCTTTCTCTACCATATTCAACAAGGGAAAATTGCCTTTTAGAAGGAAATGCTGCTGTTCTGAATTCTGCCAACTGCCTGCCTCTGCTTGCTATCTCTAAGTAATCATCACAGTCTCACAGAGAACACATGGCATCTAAGATGCAGCAGTAGAAATTGGGAGATATGATGATGACGTGCACAATGATTTGATAGAGTAACCTTCCAGAGTTTGTAAGAGAAGGGTCAAACAGCTGTTCCTTTAGAGATTGGCATATCACAGTGCATGCTCTAGCAACAAATGTTTACATTTTTCTCCTTTTTCTATTACTGCTTGCAGAAATTTCCAGAAAAACAAACCCCAAATGTTATACAAATATCACAAATCCTTAGTGCACAGTAAGAGCTTATAATAATTAGTCACCATGAGATTTTTCTTCTCATCTGTTGTTCAGTTTTCTGCATTAGACTAAACTGAGGTGTTCCATGTCACAGGTGACAGAACTCACTGACAATTTACCTCAAAGAAGGATAATGGGAGTTACAAATGAACTGAGCAGTGGCAGTGTTAATGGGAGGAACAAAGTATTTTATAGCATCATTTGTTTGAAATGAGAATTCTGGAAAAGAAAGTATTACATAGTAAATTAAAAAATATTATTAGGGCAGGAGTTGATATTAAATAATTTGATTTGCATTTTTTTATATGGAGAAAGTAGTCTAAAACATGATTTGAAGACAGCTATTAAGCAATTTGACTTACATTACACAGTGTTCCATCTTCAGCTCAGAAGTAACCAATTGCACTTACTTATTGCAAATTTAATAAAATAGAAAATAGTGATTAAAGGAAGGTAGTATATGCTAATGTATAGTCATTAGGATTTATGGGAATTGAAGCGGATGGCTTCAGATTAGACAGAGCTCTATTTCATAAAATGGTTTTTATGCTTATTTGTACCATGAAAATTCAGCTGATATGTCAGAGCAGAAATTTTACAGATGGAGCTATAGTTTTGAGTTTCAAAATATTGATATTCAAAAGTTGATATTTCAAAAGTTCAAAAGTTGATATTCAGCTTTGACAGTGTCTTCTTATCAAACACTGTACAGGGAAGCTTAAAAAAAACCCTCTGAAGTTTTTGGCTACTAATAACTTTCATTTCTGAGTTGCTATGTTAAATTCTCTTTAAAAAACCCAAAACAATGCCAAACAATGAAAATAGCTCAGATACTTTAACTTTAAATTTACTCAGAAAACCTTTACAGCTTAAAGATTTTCTAGAAGTATATCTCACATAAAGCTGGATGAACTGTGCTAATATATTCCTTACTTGCTAGTATATGCTATGGTTCTATGATTCTCTGTTCTGTG
Organism: Bucco capensis; assembly: GCA_013396975.1. Lineage (NCBI taxonomy): Eukaryota > Metazoa > Chordata > Aves > Piciformes > Bucconidae > Bucco > Bucco capensis. The sequence goes on from VWZO01021437.1 coordinate 66,571, forward strand.
TACTGACCACCTGCTGTCTGGGGGTTAGGTCTCCAATAGAGACTTTCATAACCTTTGTTGGTGGGAGTGTTTGTATCCTCATGAGGCTATTTTGAGGTTAGCATTTTATAAGGAAGGACTGCTGAATAAAAAATGTTTATTTTTATTCCTCCAAACCCAAGCTCTTTAGGAAGCATGAGTAAATAGTGGCTGAATGTTGCTTTAGAGCTTATTAGGAGAAGGGGGAAATAGCTGAATGAAAGAACTTGAGAGTTCTCAACTGTAGGCTGAGCAACTTATTATTTCATCTACCTTTCAAATCTGGATGGGAAGGAGACTAAATAATAACTGGGAAGAGTTCTTTCTGTCTGTCTTGGGACTTCCTGCCAGTGCCACAAGGAGCACAGGCATTCAAATAGAACTGTATGTAAGGGTTTTCTTTTTAATACTGTTCTTTCTAGCTTGAGAACAGATGTTGTAATGTGCAACCGAAAGTTAGCATCTGCCATCTGAGTACGTTCTGAACCTGGAACCTGGTCTATTACTTGGAGAAAATGATGCACTTCTGCAAGAGAGAACAAGAATTGGTTAAGTTCCCCTGTTTTACCTCCCTGACTGGCATATACAGTGTGTCATAGCCCACATCTAACAGTTACCTCTATTATTGCTTTAACTTCAGTAATCACTTGAATATACGAATATGCACTGCAATTATTTTTATGTTCATATTTAAGAGCAAAGATGCATTCTCCTCAAGATTATTGCAATTCAGCAATATTCAGCACTTTGGAAGAGTGGAAATGAATTGAGTTGCCTATATGTTAAATAAGAATTAGAAGATACTTTAGACAAATGTGAATAATAAAGCATGAATTACATGCTCTGAAAACTTAGTCGTGAAGTCTACAGGTTATGACTTTATTTTATTCCTTGCCTTGCTGTCAGATTGATACATGCTGCCAATAGCTGTAGAGTCTAATTCAGGAAAATGCCTAAAAGCATTTCTGCATTTAATGTAACACTCACTAAAGCAGAGTGCTCTGCTGAAGTGAGATCCCAAACTTTTGTGCCTGCTACATAGGTTTTTCATATGCATATTTGGTAAGAAAGGTAACTTGAATCCATAGAGTCCCAAATTCAGGAAAAAGCTGGGATTTTCCCCTCTAAAACTTGTGCAAGTTCCCTAAGAAAATGGATATCTACTACTACTCAGCAGTAAAGCCTATTTCTAATGATATCCCTAGTAATAATTTAATGATAATCCAATGTAGAGAAAGTTGCCATTAGGCACATGGAAACTAGATGGAGTTTCAATACAACAGGCTAAATGTGATCATTCTTGCTTTGGGTCTGAGGGTCAGTGGCTTATCAAAACAGTATAATGTGCTCACAGGTGAACATTTGGCAGTGCCCTTGGAAAAGCAGTTCCTAGCTAAATGCCTGCTGGCCAGCAATGATTTAGATGGCCCACTGATGATCTGAGAAAATAAGAGGTAATTTCCTGTCTGGGAGGAACATCTCTCTCCGAATGTACACAACTCTAGGCTGTAGTGAGGTAAGTAAACCAAAAAGGAAGATGTTTCTCCACTTAAAGGCAGTTAAACAGAAAGGCAGAATTTGGAAGAGAGTATTGTGGTTCAGGCAAGACTTAGGAGAAAGTGTAATGAGCACATTCCTTGTGAAGATATTTGTTTCTGTCATCTAGCCAGCAGAATGCTTTTTCAAGCTCAAACTCTTCCTTTATTGGCTATCAATAACTTGAGAATGGAAACAGCTGAAATAGAATTCACCATACAAATGATATTGTGATTCCTTTTCTTGTACCTTAATGCTGTTGTGTACTGAGATTTTAATTTTTGTGCCCAATGAATGAAAATTCTATCAGTATGAGTTTTGTCCCTTTTGTAAACAAGGTTTGTCAATCCAGCCTAAGTAACAGACAAGATAGAGCATGGAAGCAAGTACTTGGTTTATTGTCGTTAGAGGTATCCTTAAATGTACTATTGAGTATAATTCTTTCCATTCTGCCCACCACTGAGATCGTTCCAGGGCTCTATAATACCTCCAAAATCTTCAGTTATGTAAAATATTTCAGCCCTAAAAAAAAAGACAACCCATACCTTTTTGAGGTAAATAGAAGAGAAACTGAGTTTTCAATAACTTATAAAGCCTCCACAATGACAGTATATTGGGCAAGAAATGTAGGTAGTGAAATCAAGGTAAACAGAAAAAAACAAAACTATTCTGCATCTAAGCTTTTTGACCCATGGAAGGTTCCTTTTAAATTCAGACTCGGTAATTGTGTGATCTTTAGCATACAAGCTAGCTCCAGCCAAATGGAAAGAGAATTTGATGTGCAGCCATAGCAGTTCTTGTTTAGTCACTGAAAGCTTCTCAGAGAAACACATAATTATGTAGTTTAACTTATCATGGCTGTGAAGAAAAGCTTGGTAATATAATCTTAGTCCTGAATACAGATGAGAGAAAAATCTTACCTATTTTGTTATTAAAACCAGTTTCATCACAAAAAAATATTTGGAGGTTTGGAAAGCTTTGGTTAAGCTGACTTGTCACATTTGGCTGTCAGATCTTGAAACATCTAACTGCACCCTTGTGACTTTCACTGCTGCAAACGTTCTGCATCTCTTGTCAATGTAACAACAAAGCTATTATTTACAGCTTAGTGCAGCGTGTCTAGGAAGAGACAAATAGTTTAATATCACAGGAATTTATTCAAGAGGTTTTTATAAAGAACTAAGTTTTTCACTAAAGGGTCAAACTATTTGGTAACTTATGCTTAAGCTTAACTGATATATTAACCAAGCAGCTAAATGTCTCAGACATGTTCTACTTATACAAGTAGATGATGTCTTTTACTTGTAAACCATATTTGTTCTACTTATACAAGAGGATGATGTCTTTTACTTGTAAACCATATTTGTAGCAGATTCCAAGCTTTGATTGTGAAAATCAGGCATGAATCAGAAAATAATCAGGAAAATTTGCAAAATTGTATGTTATGAGCCTCTATAGTGCATGGAGGCCAACTTACATGTAGTGCCTCCAGTGCTGATTTTTGTAGTACAGAAAAACTGTCAGTGAGTGCAAAGCATTAGCAGGTAAGTTCTTGAATTGTACATTGCCCTTTCCTTCACCCCTCCTTGAAATGAGTTGGGTTTAAATGATTTGAGTAAAGAATAGGAAGAACTTCACAAATTCAGCAAGGCAAACAAGAAAAATTACCAAGACTAGGTAATGAAAAGTCCATTTTGATATGAAATAAGAAGAACAGTGACTTATTTGGAATGTTACTAGATCAGCTGTCTTTAAAAGTGTTGTTAGAAATTAAATTATTTAAAGTTAGTAATGATATTTAATTCATTTAATTGCAGCATGTTATTTCTCAAACCCCTCATATTTCTCACCTATTCAGGGTCTTAATGCTCACATAATGTACTAAACCCCTGTTACCTTCATTTTATTATCTTGTAGAAACTTTGAATTGGAACATCCAGTCATAATCATTTTTCATTCAAATTGATCACAGCTTTGAAATTTGTGCTGTGAAAGTAATAACATCATAAGAAAGACAAAAAATTAGGTTATTTGAATAAAGGAGAAATTACCATACAATTAGAACACATTTCTATCTTTTCTTGCACACAGCATTTCAGGCTAAGTTGCACATATAGCAGTTTTGCATTCACTTGAGTGAAATATGGCTGCTGTTATAGCTGTTATTGCTTTACACAGCACTTGGAAAAATGTTTCTAATTACAGTGACCTGTGACAGTTCTTATTAGTTTGTCACTCTGAGCACTCTCTTGAAATTAGGAATTTAAAAGGGTTCAAATAAATATTAGTAATGCATAACAGGAAGCATTTGTTGTCATAACGACCTAATCTCATCTTTTCTAAGTGAATAACTTTTTTCTGATAAAAGCACAGGAAGATAGCTCTTTTGAAAATCAAATCTCAAAAATTATGACAATTAAGCAAGGATCCTAATGATAGAAATGCTTAGGTCCAATCAGACTTTGCCTGTAGCAGCCCCTAGGAGGAGTGCCAGGAAAAAGTCTGATGCCAGAAGAAACTACATCCTTCATCCTGTGACATGCTTTCTCTTTCAACCTGGTGTGAAGGAGAGCTCCTCTGTACAGTCCCTGGTAGATCAAGTGTGAGATCTCAAAAGCCTGGTCCCCCAGTAAAATGAGATGAAACGACACAACCAAAGAGAAAAGTGCAGAGCAATTTATCTATCAAGATATGGCAAGAAGAATAGCTTTTTGCTAGCTGATTTTGCAACACAAAGCCTTTTTGTTGCACTGGCTCACTGCAGAACATCCTAGGTTACATGCACTGTATTTCTGCAGGCTTGAGGGCATGTGCTGTTGATGCTCTGAGAAATAGGTGCTAACTTTTGACAGGTTCCCATGAAAACACGGACAGTTTTTCTGCAGCAACAAGTTAAGGCTCTCAAACATCATGAACACATATAATGTGAATTCCTGTATACTTAAGAAAAAAAAATAAATAAAATAGCTAGCTAGAAAGAAAAAAGAAACTATCCCAAAATGCCAGAAATCCCCAACAGTCCAAGCCCTCCCACCAAATCCTCAACTGTAACTTATTCTCTTTAAAGGATAAAAGTGAGGGGCAAAGGAAATGTCACTTGTTGCTCTCCTAACAGAATTTTGTTAAAGGTGACTAAAAGAAAAGCAATTATTTTATTTTAAGAAAGCTTGGTTTTTTTCTGCCCAATTTTCTATGATAACATTCCAGGGAGATTAAAGGTATAATTTAAAGCAACAAAGTTATGAATTTCCAGGCCACTGCTGTATAATTGCAGTTAGCTTTTTGGACATTGGATGATCAAGGATTAACCTGTGTGACTGGAAATGTATTTTTCTTCTTTGACGTGCAATCAATGATCCTCAACTTTTTCTTCAAATCAGAAAACCTGTGTGCATTCCAGACACTCTGTTTGGAAGTTCTGGTCAGCATTTGCATTCTGCAAATTTAATAAATAAACATAAATCGGGAAGAATATGTAAAATCAATTAACTAACCAAACGATGCATAGCACTCTAAAGAAGTAATTTTAAATGCTGCAGATGCAGTCTTCTGCATCTCCAGCTTTGTTTACCAAGATAAGGAAAGTTATTCCTATATTTTAACATGCAAGGTATTTGCCAAAGAGTAAATTTCAACTTTTGTTGAAATTAATGAGAGAAATCTTGTTCATAACCACTCATGTATGTTTTGATTAGTGAGAAGTCCAACATTGCTGGTGCTAACACCTAGAGTAATACACAGTTCAAACTTTCAAATGCAATTAGAGAAATTTAATTACAAAAACAAGTATAACATTAATTGAATTTTCTGTCTGTGTTATCTCGTTTCCATAAATGAAAATAGTAAAACTCTCTTTTCAAAGAGTGTTTTAAATTTCTGCATATATTTCACAGCAATATCTGTTTGAAACCTGTACAAATGTAGGGAAAGAAAAGTAAAAGCTAGGAAGGCTTGAAAGCCAAAAAGACTTAGTCATGGTGGGGTTTGGTTTGTTGAGGAACAGACATGAGATGACAATACTCGCTTACAGTATCTAGTGGCATTCTTTGGACTTGATTCATTATCTTGCCTTCCTTAATGAAAATTTGTGATGCAACTGCATGTAAATAGTAGTTTACATCTCTTTAATACTTTTGTAGTTGTTGATAGCCTTCATCTAGCCCCTTGTGCCAGTGCTGGAAAGGCCTGTGCTAAAAAAGTAATGTCACCCTTCTTGACACTTGCATATCTTGTGCATTAGGAGTAAAGGACCTTTCAATAACTGGTACGGAATCTGTGTTGGTGAAGATTTGCATCTTTTTAATGGGGAAAGGAGTGCTGTTTATATCTACTTTTCTGTTGCTTGTGCTTTGGTGATTCAGTTCTCAGAAGGAAGTTAACAAAATGTACCATGCATGCTTTATCAAAGGATGTGCTAAAAACAGGGTTCTAATGCATGTAGGACATAGCACTGGGCTTTGAGAGGAGTTGCTTTAAGAGAGGGCTTGTGGCTAGTCTGGAATGGGGTGTTTCACGTAATGACACTTGTCTTTAAAGTATGGGTTTTTTCACTTGAGTCTATGGTACTTTCCCATAATAGAAAAGGGATTTCTAATGTTAAAAAAAAGGATGCCTTTATCTGATACATTCAACAAGAATCATCTGTTCTGATTCATGAAGACTCTCCAATGCTTATGCTTGTCAGCAGTTACTTTAACCATTTTCTAGTACTGTTTATTTTTTCTGTGTCAGCCATCCTGCTGTTCTGTATCAGACACCACTTCTCAATTTCAAATGAATAACTGGATGACAGAATGCAGTATAAAGCTCATCCAATTTGATCAGACATTGCAGTTCTCTCCTTTGTTTCTACCTATGTAAAGTACAGTTTGCTATTGGTATTAGGCAGCCATCAGATCATTTATTAAGAAATGCTACATATCAGTAAATAATGAGCTGAATTGATGAGGGTTTTTTCATGCTTTTAGTTTTAAACATCTTATTTTTTTCATAAATGGGGAGTTTTGTGGGCAAGCTTGTATACTTGATTACTGTATTGAAGTGGTTTAGGTATGTATTTCACAAGCACTGTAAATGCCAAGTGTATTACCCTTAATCTGTGGAGTTAATCCTCCTAATTCTGGAATCTCATTAAAGTCTATCTTGAGAAGACTCCAGTCAGACAGGCTACTTGCCTCTCAAATCTGAGCAAGTTATTGAACATGTTTTCCCACCAAATATGAGTTCATTATGCTGATTCACACAAGGATGAGCAAGCCTGTGAATCTTTAGGCCTCTGGTGTATGTTTGAACCACTCCTTATGCTCACTCTTATTAGTAATCAAGTGGTTTGTATCTTCTTCCTGCATAACTGTAGATATGACTGAAAAGGTTTGTAGCAATTTGAATCTTTTCCTTCTCACATTAAATTAGGAGAAAGTGTTGAAGCTCTTAGGTATTAAAATTTCTTTTTTGTAATTGTCATCCTATTCAGGAAAAAAAATTGACTGTAAGAAATCCATCGGGGCTTTGATCTGTGATCTAGGTGTGCTAAGAAGGAAACCATCAGTGCGACTAACCACTGTGCACCCCCTAGATCTTTAAACTTGTGACAGGTCTGTCTTATTTCTACAATTCATGCAGGCATCTTATATGAACACAGTATTCTCATATTCAAGGAAGAACACAATCTACTGTTGAATCTTGCCCTCTGCTTAAGAGGTCTGAAACAAGCATTCTCTAATTACTCAGTAGTCCCACTAATGCCAACTGGAATGACTATTCTCTTACGTCTTTTGTCACATGATTGTAGTACACAGCAAATGATCATCATTTGCTAGCAGTGACAATATGGTCTAGCCAGATACCCTTTGAGAAAGTGCTGCATCCCTGTATCACTTTCTCTGCCTTAATATATTCTATTGAAAAAAATAATCTATCCTACTGTTTCAAATTGTAATTATTGACCTGAATAATTGGCCTGAATAATGGATGAACTTACTAGCTGTAAATGCTCGAAGATATAGGATGCATACTCGGGGTTTTCCAGAAATATATTTAATTGAAGGTTTCTATAGAAATGATGTGGCACGGCTGGTTTTGGTTTGGTTCTGGCATCAAAAATTCATTTAATATTGAGCTTTGTTTGACATTCCTTCAGGTTCAGACTTCTCGAGATTCTGAATATAATCACAGCAGATATGTGCATGTCTGTTATTGCTTGGTTGAGCACAGAAGACTTAGAAGCAACCCTAGAGGAAAAAAAATCTACTCCTTTGATGCATTCTTTAAAACCGTGACTGCTTTCTGGCTGCAACATGGAAGCTGGTTGTGCTAGCAGAGAAATGTAATTAACCTTCCTTAGAAATTAAATGTGCAAATGTGTTAGGTAGTGCACAGAATTTGGATAGAATTATTTCTACTTCAGTGTAGAATTAGTTGGGAAAAAAATCATTTTCTAACAGCTGTTCTGTGGCTTGGGAATTTGAAACAGCTTTTACTCTCCTTAAACCAGCTATCAAGTACCTGGGGCTAAGAATGGCTAAGTAAGAAATGTAGTCATATATTATTATATACAGGATCAATATTTCAAAAGGCCATCTAAGCTTTTTGAGAAAAGAAGGATTTGCCATTTTTTTCTGTAAACCATAAAAGAAGCAGAGCTGGAAATAGTTTCTTCTTCTCATCACTTAGAGTATAGGAGGCAGGTGTCTGTGTAATGCAAAGATGGCAAAAGAGTAAGTTATTTAAGTAGCCACTGTTAGTTGGGAAGGCTCTTGAGCAATTGTGGAAGGAGGAAAAAATCTCACATAATCCATAAAGGTAAAATATGCCATAATTTTTTTTTAAAATAGCTTATATGAAAGGTGAGAGTTTGATAATAATTCGTGCATAAATTTGGGAAAAGCATTTCCTTTTCTTCATTTCCTTAAGGATAAGGACAAGACATATTTTTTGGAGAGCAAGGAGTTATTTCCTTTATAAAAGAAATGTGATTGTTCCATTTTCTTACCTATTTAAAGCACAGAAACATGATGAAAAGACAACTGAAGAAATAAAGCACAGCAACAGCTATATAGCCCACTAAGCTGCTGCTTGTGTGCTGGGAAAGGGCTGCATGTCTTGAAGGCATGCTGAAATGCTGAAAGCAGTGAATTTGGAAGAGATCCCTATAGCTTTTGTAGGTCCTTTTAGCTGAAGGGGATGCATAGGACCCAAAAGATGGGGAGGAGCTTCTGGAAAACAGAACTTTGTAATGTGCCAGAAATAACTTCAAGATAACTGGCTATGCTTGTTTTCTCTTCCCCTGTCCTGAGGTGAGGGTTGGCCAGGCTTCCATCAAGAGATCATTTGTAATTCAGCCTCCATGTAAGTCGCTTGAAAGTTTTCTTGTTTGTAAGGACAGAAGGAAACAATTTGAGGAGTTTGTGATGGAAGCAGAAGTACAGCTGGAAGTGGGGCAGCATAAACAGTTGTATGAGAGACTTAATTAGCAACTACAGGTAAAATGCATACTTAGAGGAAATCATATGAATACTTCCATTATTGATTGCAGAGGTAAAAATTTCCCCTAAAAGGCTGATGTAGTAATTTTTCACTTTGTGGGGCATGCTAAAAACAGGAAAGCTTTGCAGGAGAGAAAGTATTAAGTGTTCGATACCTTATTTTTTCTCTTCATTTTCCTTTCTTTTCCTTCTTGTAGCTTTGCTCTGCAATGTGTGTGTTGCTTTTTAGAGGTCTCTGATTTTCCTCATCTAGACTCACATACATTTTACAAACTAATTACCTATATTGTGGGTCATGGAATTTTCTGTTTCTTGAGTGTGACTAACATCAGAAAACACACACAGCTTGCCAAAACAGAGAATGAATAGAAACCTGTGTTATGAATTGAAACTTGATCAATCCTGACAGCAAGTTTAGGAATAAGTACTCAGGTTTGTTATTTTTATCCAGCAGCGGTCTTAGCTTTTTGTTAAAGATGAAATGAACTGCAAATGGATTCCAAAGAGAGCCAATTGCTGCATTTTTAAAATCGATCCTACTACTACATTAATCAGTATAGTTATATTATTTCTTAGGGAATTTGTCTTCGTAGTTTCTGAAATGGAGACATAAGGAAAAAGTAGAAAACCCCAGCTCTCTTATCCATATGAGTCAGCAAATCAATATTTTGAAATGAATAATGTTGTAAGAAAACATCAAAATGCTAAACATAAAATTTAAGTGTTGTCCTTCTTTTATGTTCCAAACACCCAATTCATAACTGATATCAAGGCACAACTGATCTGTATGTCCTTTATATAGCCATTCATGTGTGGCGTGGAATTATTTACATACCTGAGTTTTTCTCCTGCATACATAAGACAATTAAGATGTAATGAAGTGTTTTCAATAGAAAGTATTCTTCTTTCCATCTGCTTAGGCAAACTCTTTCCCTTAGAACTTCAGTTTCTAGATTTATCAGTTTAGTTAGAATGTGTTAAATGTGGATGGGTTAATATCTGAATGATAAATGGCATAGGAATTGCAAATTATTACCCCCTGCTGTATTCATCTACTGTCTCAGCATGATTTCAGGAAGCTCTGTTTATTCAGGCTTTTGGATCAGCTAGTCCATAGCAATTCAAAAGGTCTCTATCAACTGTCATCCCATGATACCGTTTGTAAATAGGATCTCTAACCCCAATATGCTGCCCAAATAACAAGTTCTAATAACAGTCAGTCAAGCCAAATTCTCCTTATATTCCAGTGTCAGGTATAGCATTCTTCACTTCCTCCTGTGCTGTTTTCTTCTGAAACCTCATTGAAATGGAAGTATTCAGGACTCTAAGAAATCAAACCTTATTCCAGGCATAGTTTTTCCTCCTTTTCCGTGCTCTTCCAGGAGGTATTGCAAAAGCTAACAAGGCTCACTGCAGACTGATTTGCTCTATGCCTGAACTGAGATTTCAAATTCATTAAGTTAGTTAACTCTCTTATCCATCACAGTTAGTGCTAGACACCCAAATATCTTCTTGTCTAGACATATTGATGGAAGATACAGTCGCTATTCTCTCATGGAAGATTATAGTTAATAATTAGGATTAAGGCATTGGCATGCATATTACAAATCACTGCAGCCAAAGAATTCCTTTCTATTCTGAATCTGCAGTAGATGCATAGACAATTCATCAGGTGCTGTGTTTGCTTTTGAAGCATATAGGGCACAGCAGCTAATAAACAATGTCCCTTTCTAATAACATTGTGTGGTACAAACACAAATAAAAAAATATGAGCTTTTTTTATATTTGGGCACCTTGAGGTATTAAAATAATCTGTATTTCATATATATAACTTTTGAACATACTGCTATGAGTATTTCAGGGAAAACATCTTGGTATCATGAGTTTTTCTTAAAAGAAAGAGTACTTTCCTAGATGCATGGTTCATATAATACCTTGAAATTGGAGGAAGTCGGGCCTGTTTATTAGAATAACAATGAAAATCCTAATTTTCTTTGGTGCTTTGAAGAACTGGCAAGCAGTATGGTAATAGAGACTACAAAGTTTTTACTTCCTGCTCGTTTGAAGCTATAACTCTTTTGTAAGTTATAATGAGGTAGAATAAAAAGGAAAAACAACTGCTGATACTTTAATAACCTGTCCTGTAGGACAGCTGGAATTTCAGAGCTTCAGGTCTGTAAATTACGCAAAGTGTGAAAGTTATGAAGAATCTGCCTTTCTGCCTGTTCTTTTATTTCTGTGCTTTTTTTTCTTCTTATATTAACTTCCTGAACCTTTCCAATCAGACACAGTTCACATGAAAGACTGGATTTTTCCTCCCTTCCTTCAATAGAATATTATGTTGTAGGCTGTTGTGCTAGTCATGAAGTCCTTTGCTCAGATTGTCACCTACAGAGGTTTGTGTGGTTTTTGAAGTTCTCTTAGATGTGGAAATCCTTCACGTATCCTGCATGCTTAAAGTAAAAGCATTGGATTTCCACTCCCATCTCAGCATTTATAATCATTTCAGACTTGCAGAGTAAATACACCCACAATCTATCAGGCAAACTCTAGCTGCAAATATGCCATTCAAAACCAAGAAAATAAAAACAGTAATAGAAAAGTTTGCTTAGCTCTATTAGCATTCCTTTGATACTCTTCAGTGTGGTCAAATTAACATCAACAGAAGTGGCTCTTGAGTGTATTCTGCATTTTCTCTGTTAACATGATGTTGGGTATCATTTGACAAGTCAACTCAAGATAGTGAAATGTCTTATATTTCTCCAAGAAACAAAATCCGTCTAACAAAGAAAATTAAATGGTGGAGGAGTCATTACAAACAGGTTACTTGAGGTTGTTCTTTGAAGGAAGATTTGGGAAAGCAGATTGGCACAGAGCATGAATACATTAGAATCTATGGCATTTTGGAGGTGGACTTTTCATTGTTTGTAGAAAGACAGCATGAGTAAAGTCAGTCTTGCTTATGGTAGACAATTTGCTTTTATAAGGCCAAATAGCCACAAGGGGCAGTGCTGTGGAGAGGCAAAGGGGGAAAACCAAAACAAAACAAAAGTGGAATGGAGGAGAAAGATTGACATGGACAAATCATTTTACAGCATAACACTCAAAACCCAATCTCTTTAGTTTTCCCCTTAGTTCAACATAGCTCTCAGAGTACAGAGTTGCAAGGAAGATCCAGTGTCATCTTTTCAATCATCTGCTCTAGTAAACCCCATTCAATAAATCTTGATTCATCCTGGTTTTTATGTAAGGCACCTATCCAGGGAATTCAGAGTGCACTAGTGAGTCCTTAGAATGTCAAAACAAGTTTTACAGACAAAAGGTTCTGCAAAAATGTGAAACAAAAATCCAAACTTTTAATTTAAACTGACTTTTGTGTGGTATATGTTATCTCATTTTGCATCTGCATGGCAAGCTGCCTACATTAGTGAATAAAATCACATTAAAGAAATTAAAGAAATTAAAGGTGCAAAGACAGATCCCATGTAGATTGCATCTGCAAGAGAAGGATAAGGTGAGTAGGACCACCGGTAAAGGTTTACATGTGACAGATATGAACATAACAAAATGAAGAAAGGAAAAACTAAAGAAAGAGACATTTGTAGTTTGGTATATGAAAAAGTTACAAAAGTAGGTGAGGGAGAAGCCTATTTTGGGTACTTGCATGTACAGAGTTGACAGAGTTCCTCACAGGATTTCTTTCTCCACTATTATATCTGCTGTTTGAGCTTCTGTGTGTCCTTGGGCTTTTAGATATTTAGTTTATTCAATAAAATAAATAATACATTACATTTCTGACTAGGAAGATTTCAGGATGTAATTGCGCGTTTACAGCAGTGAAAAGAGAGATATTAAAGGGGCAAAGCAGTAGAAGTTTCAGGAGCTTTATAGCAAAAATTGGCACATGCTAGTTGCAGTCCTGATGTTATCTTTTTTTTTCCAAATCAAACAGAGATAGAAACTGTAAGCAAATTGGAGAACAAGCTTATTTTTACACAGAGAGCACATGGACTTACTGAACAAGATAATTTTAGAAGTAATACAAAATGATGTTGCAGATATAATCTTTAATAGAATAGAGATTAAATGTTTTGCTGAGAACCTGAAAATGCTCTAGGGAGAATTTCTGTCCTCCTACTGCACACACAAAGCAAGCTGACAAGACGTAATAGAGTTATTTTTCATTTTGTGAACCACACACTAGATCTTGTGTCATTGAAGAAAAAGTACATTGTAAAGTAATGCTGTAAATATTGCATTGTGTTATTCTGATCCAGTCTGATAACATAGATGCTGTGAAAAGGAACAAGAAAAATTGCCTTTTTAAGCACTGTTCATCTGCCTGCTTTTTGAATTTTTTAATATTTAAAGCAATATAAAGCAATTTTCTTATCCTTTAAACAACTTTTTAGCTTTGAATATTTGGTTTTGGTTTTTTTCCAGATCTACACTTTGACTATTTCACTGTTATTTTAGGTTGTGTACTGACTCTGCAGCTACTTGTGCAATGAAGGTAATTTTATTCATAACAAGAAGAGAAAGATTCTGCTTAATGCACCTGACTCTTTGGGGTCAAAGATCAGGTTTAAAATACCTATCAGATTTAACCTCTCTATGAGGTTAAAAAATCTCTGTCTTTTTATCGTTATCAAAAACCCCAGATATAAACAGTTTTATTCCATTGTCAGTTTATAAATGTTGAGACTCTGGTTGTTTATGAAGTGTAAGTGTGCTACCCATATTCCCTTTTGTCTCTTCTGCAGATCCTTTCCTCTATGTCTATGGTCTCATTCACACTACAGGTATAATTTTTGGTAATTTGGTGTGGTGCACCTAAATACATCAACATTTTTGCATTAAATTTAGCTTCCATTCTTCACCATATAAATGCCTGAATCTTGTTTCACAAGGAAATTGTAATTGTACTTGTGATTTATTATTGGCCAAGAAATAGTAGTCCAATAGACCATTTTAAACCATTAATGTTATCCCATTATCTCAGCAACAGTTATTCTGTTTTTAACAGCAGATATTCAAGTAGACTTGAACATTTCTTTATTGCTTTCTTTCCCTGAGTTAATGAAATATTTTGCACTTACACCTACACGTATTTTATGTACCCCTCTACTAGCTACTTTGGGGTTTCTTCATTCTTCTTAACACCAAATTTTTCTGTTGATCGACAGGAAAAACTCTAATCAATTTTGTATGTAAACAGGTATGCTTCTTATTGTGTTATGTTATGTATATTATGCAGCTGAGTTAAAATAATAGTCAAGAATGGTACCAGAAGATAATGATGTTTGCTCATCCTTCGGTATTACTTTACTTTCCGATATAAAGGAGAGACAGATATTTGGATTTCTCATGCTTACTCATTAAATTGGAAAAGTACCTTAGAGTTCACATTGTTTTCTGTATATAAAAGAGCTTTAAAATGTCTTCATAAAATTCCAAATAATCCTAAACCTCTTCTTGTTTCTATGACAACCTGATGTGGTATAGTAGTAGCTTAGAGATCCTCTGAAGCTGCCTCTGACTTTAAGTATTTTAAGGGTATCAACTCTTGGACCATTGTTTTAAGTGTTTGATTTTAAATAAGTTGCTTTGTAGCACCTTGGCTCTTTCAGTGTCAAACATCAAATTGATAAGGCTCAGCTCATGACGCTTTATGCATAGAAATAATAGTATTTTCAGCTGGTTTTAGCTAACAGAAGATAGGTTGCCCGGACAGTAATAGTTGTGCATTTCTTCACTTTAGCAAAATATTTGTCTAAAAGATACAGCAACTCTTAATTAAATTTTGGTTTGTGAGGAATATCTACTGATTCTTCAAGGAGAACAATTACTTGCAGACAAATTTGGGAATAATAGGGTTTTTACTTGTTTCAGTATGTCTTTGCTGTGAAATATTTTTATTTTCTGGTAGGTTTTTTCTTTTTCTGTCCTGCTTTGATGAACTCTGCCTCAGTCAAAGAGGCATATTACTATGCATAGTCAATCTCCAGCTAGCATGAACAGGCAATGGAAGAAAAGAGATCTTGGGAAGCCACAGCATCTACCAGGCCTCTAATGATAGTGGAGTTTTGATCAGAAGCACAGTCTGAAGACTCAGGACAGGTGAATGACACCACAGCATCATGCCAGCTAGATGCTTGTTCTTTACATTAAGCGTGGCAAAATGGAATAAAGAGTAAACTTGATTGATCGTTCCATGGGAATTTCCTGTCACTTCCACTCATTTTGAATGGGGCTTCGAACACAAATCATCCCCATTACATTTCCCCCACTCTCAGTGCAGAAATGAACAGAGGTTTGTTTATGTTTCATTCTGTCTTGGTTCATTTTTGAGACATACTAGTAATACTAATATAGACCAACTTAAACAGAGAGCAAGTCAAATCCATAGTATGTGAAAAACGAGAAGACTTCATTGCATTTGCAGCTGAGTGCTCCCAGGACATAAGTCCTGCAAAGTAGTACTTTTTCCCAAATTGTAAGAACCTTAAAAACCTAGCTCCTTTACCAAGAACAGAAGAGTATTGCTATTCTGCTTATTTGTTTTGTTTATCTCTTCCAAACTGAGCTTCATTTTTGCTGGATTGGCTTGGATCAATCTATATTTACACTAGATCATTGCAGACTGGACCTTATTTCAGTAAAATGGAAAGAAAATGCTCAGGAAATACTGGCAATTTCTAGTACTAGTTCTGAAGGTCTGGTTCTGAGGAAGAGCATTTCTGTTTTAGGAGGTAGATTAAAGGCTTAGCTCTAAACAGGTAACCATAATACTTGTACATATCCTGAGTAATTAAAATGTACCCAAGTTTGCTGAAGGACATAGGGTTATAATCTAGTATACAGCCTACTCTAATTATAAAAGCCTGTAAACAAGCCAGTTTAAAAAATGATTGGTATTATATAGTGTCATGAGCCATATTTACTTTCTTGAATACAGCTACTCGACATAATTTTTGTTGTTCCACATTAATCAAAATATGACTGTAGTTAAACTGGTGAAGTGTGCAAATAAATGTTCATATTAGTAAGGGTATTAGTCGCTGTTTTCAGTCTCTCAATCCATTGAGAACAGGTAGTTTTAGCTATGATAATGGGTTGCAGAGAGTACCAAATTCACTCTTGAATTCACACCATGTTCTGGGAGTAGGAACAAGGAAATGACATTTTATTATGACAATAACTGTAGACAGTGGCAAAAGTTAAATATTTAGAGCCCTGGATTAGTCCCAAATAGCACCTGCATGTTGCTAATGGCTAGCTAATTCAGTGCTTTGTCTGTGCTGCCTAAGAATCCCAATTGAAGGGAAAATTAAAATAAGACCAAGCTCATCCACTTCTGTAAATATGATATGGGCAAATAATGGTCAAATAGAAATGTTTTCCTAGTTTATATAGAAATAAGAATAAAAGTGACAAGATGGAATCCCATACAGTCTGTGTAATATCAAGAAAATGGAACTGAGTAATTCATTGTAATTGTCACACAATCCCAGAAGGGCTGATGTTGGAAGGGACCTCTGGATGTCCTCTAGTCCAATCCCTCTACTTAGGCAGTGCCACCTACTGCTGGTTGCCCAGGACCATGTCCATATGGCTTTTAAGTATCTCCAAGGATGGAGACTCCACAACTTCTCTGAGCAGACTGTTCCAGTGCTTGGTCACCCTCATGGTGAAAAAGTGTTTTCTGATGTTCTGATATGGAGCCTCTAATGTTCAGACCATGGATCTCTAAAATCTTCAGTCCTCCAGACTGATCAGAAATTTATGGAATCAGAGGCCCAAATTTCTACAGAATGCTTTCATTTTCATTCTCAGCCCAATCCTACCCTCTCTTTTTAACGTCACAAACACATTGGGGAGCTCCTAAGAACTGAAGAAAACCAGAGGAGTACTACTGCTCTAGAGAGAGTATTCAGTAATGACTGGCAGCAGCTTTCCAAGGCTTTGCAGTTAATCTTCCCAAAGAAAGGTAGAGCAGCTTTGCTCTGTCAGGGTATTCGTGTATTGTTTTCACTTATTGTCAATAAAACAGGTGTCAAAGCAATGTACAGGTCAGTACAAAATCCTCTATTTTCAGGGAGTGGTTTTTGTCTCTTTAATTAGAAAATTAATTTTCTTACTTCCAATGTGCTGATCATTTATTAAAGAAATGCTAGCAGCTGTCTTTTCTAGAAACTGAAACTCAGATGTTGAGGAAAATAATTTGGATTGCCTTAAATTGTGCCATCTTTTGAAACATACCACAATAATATAAAGGGACATCATGACTCTGAATAATTTAGAGTAGCATCAGGAAGGAACATATGGAATCCTACAGTAAAAATGTCAACCAAAATGTTAACATTAAATGATGAAAACAAAGTTAGTTGTTGTTCCTGTAAAAGCTATTAGCTTCATAATATGCACAGTGAGCTATGCGTTCGTAAGCATCTGCAGGTCTTGGGTTTACTAGGTGTAAATTAAGGCAATCAGCATTGGGTATTTCCATGTTGCAGGTATGATTCACCATATGGTAAAGCATAGAATTGACAGGATAGAACACTGTACTGTGGTATCAATTTAGTTGTCAAAATGAAAGTTCTATGAGATAAGATAGAAAATAACAGTAATAAAATATTATCCACAGGATTTTCAAATATAAAACATATGCTGCTAATTTTCTCAGACTCTTAGATAAAGTTTGTCGGGGGGGAGGGAATCCCAACATATACAATTCCTCTAATTTTTCTCAATGTTTCAAAGAGTTGAGATCAATTGAAATCCTCTTTCTGAGAAACAGGGCAACATCTCTTGCCAAACTAAATTTAGATTCATCATGCTAAACAAGATTAGGCATATAAAGAGAAGTTTTATATGCAACTTAAAACATACTAAGCAACCCATACAGGCAGGCTTACCGTAGTCTAGAACACTTACTCATGATAAAACTAGGAAAATAGAAGATAATGAAAGACATAATACAAGAAATAATCCAGGAATTTGTAATAAAGGTGGACATGCGTGCATTGAATTTGGATTTGTAGAACTGGGGATACATCTTTTGGAGAGTAACACTTTTGCTTATTTCTTTAACAATCCTGTCACTCCGGAGTGAGTGGACTTTTTGTTAAGGTCATATTTTCAGCAGGATCAGAGAAAAAGAAGCAAGATGTAACTTCTTATTCACAGAATAAAAACAAAGTTGTAAAAAAATTATAGGGTTTTATATTGGCCTTTAAAGCATGAAACAAGAATTGCATTCTATGGTTATGCCAAAATTAATAGAAAGGACTTGCTTTAATTAGCTAAAATGATGAAACAGGGATTGCTGAAAATGACAACAGATTATATTTTCCTCTGGGTAGAAACATGGCTTATTGCTGCCCATTTGGCTTTTGTTTAATCTTTATTGCAGAATAACAGTCATTTTAAAAAGACCAAAGTGCTTTTAAACTGATCTAAAGCATCTGAATGCTGTTTTGTTGGACTGAGGTTCCAAGCATTCAAATTCTATCTTTTAAGGGGGAGGTAATATAGGCCTTTTGAGCTTGTGCAGCCGATGCTATTCATACTTTTCATACTATTACCAGAAAAACATTTCAAGGAAAACCATGGTTTTCTGTGATATGGACATAAGTTACCTCAGGAGCTCTGCATCAAGAGGAAGGTGCTCTTGGGTGGCCTTGACTTTCAGTTATTTTTCATTCTTTACCTAGTCCGGATGTGTAGCAGGGCCCTGAAGATCTGAGAATATAGAAGAAAGTTTTAGAGGTCTCAGCACTGCAAGAAAAGTTCACAGAATGACATAAGCTATTATGAGAATTACAATAACAGATACTGTAAGAGGATTGTAAGGATTAGAATTTCTTAGCCATTACTATAATAGTATTAGTGCACAAATACTTTTAATAGTGCATTTTTAAAGCCATCCCTTAAACTTTTATAACAGGAACATGTCATTTTATAAAGTACATCTCTATTTGGTGATTTCTGAGATGACTTTATGATTATGGGAGTTTATTTTTTTCATGTGGGAACCTACAAGAGTGGGTGAACCTAGCAAGGCATGTTTTTAATCAGTCACAAAACTCAGCTAAAGAATACAATTACAGTATGCATTAGCATAAATATGCTAATGTGGAGGTAGGTAGCATGGTTAATAGCAGTAAAGATGAAGCTTCAGGCTGGGGACTTGTGGTGCTCAGTTGTGCCTAGGTTGTATGGGATGTATTTAGTTGATTTTGTTATTGCCTGTGCTAGCTAAATGAATGCTAGCAGAAGTGTGACTGCATGCCCTATATTTGTTCTATGATTATAGCTGGAGATATAGAAACTTATTTATAGTCTTAGAAAGGCAAAACTCAAGCATGCAATAAAGCAAAAGAAGAAAATTGAATCCTACAAAGAGTAAAGATACACAGAAGCAATTTTGCAGGTTAGTTACAAGGAGTAATACCTGTCATTACAGACCAACAAACATCTTATTTTAGCTGTTTTCTACTTATTCATTTGACATTTCCTCTAGTCTGTCTTTCACTTACTACTGGCAATGCCTGGGCTCAGTGTTCCGAGGCTGCCTTTTCAGTTCATTTTCTCAAATGAGCCAATTGTAAGATTTCTTTTCATGGCTTTTAAACATCCCTTAAAACCAACCAACAAAAAAAAATCCTTAAAAATATCTTTTTAACAGGCTTCTGTGATGAATACACAGTGGTACAAAAATGTTTACAAAAATCTGCATGTTATAAAATGAGCATTCTTGTGCCATTGTTCAGACCAAAGCAGCTAGAATATAAAAGTACTGCATGAACTGTTTAACAGAAGGCTTGGGCAATGATCTTGCAAACACTTACAGGTATACTTGGATTTAGGGAAGTGAATGATCCAATTGATTTCTAACTGTACCTACAGGGCTTGATATAAGGTTCTTTTGATGTAAATATGTCAATATAAGGGAAAAAAGTTCCAAAAAGGGACAATCCAACTTTCAGCCAAGTCACAGAATGAAGTCTTTAACTTTTCTGAGGTTTTTTGTGAATATATGAAAATAAGTTATGAAGTTGGTGGCTTTTCATACAGGCAGCTACTGCCAAACCCTATCTCCAGGTTTGGCACATATCTAATGTAGTATTTTTAACCTGTAACTCCTATTTATACATGTATCTATGTGTGTACCATATTTGATTTTAAATTATGTTACCTAAGCATTTATACTCTAGGTAGTAGGGTTGTTTTTTTTTTAACCAGGCCTTTGCTGATTTTCCAGAGAATTAGTAATATTCACAGCTGCCAGTGTATTTTACAGTGTCTGATCACCATTTAACACATAGTTTAAAACAACTTTTAAAGCTTTTGAGTTTTTGCTCTTCAGATAAACAGCAGCTGTGTTTTGAATTGACATGTGCCATTATCTCCTGAATTGCAGTTATATTACACGGCATATAACTAGACTGCAAGGTAAATTTAAGTGGCACCCTCTCTAAAGAAATACTTTACACGATTGACACAATATAGTCATGTAAGATATCTGACACCAGGGCAAGTCTTAATTGTAAAATGTAACTACACGAAGTGTAGTGTGAAACATTCCTGATATTCTTTATTCCAGGGAAAGCTATCTTGGTAAAGTGAAATATATTAATTATTTCTTATTTTAATACCACTCATAATTCACGTCTGAGACAGATTGCTGAACAACACAATTGAATTGAGAGCTCTGGAGAATGCATAAAAGAAATGCATGAGAACTTCCACAGTTGCATTAGATATATAACATTTGCATAAACCTGTATATTCAAGATTATGCACTGCTTGAAATGAATAATACACTCTTTATTTGATGATTATTTCATAGGTGATAGTTCAGAAGGAAACATATTTCAGCTTCAAGAGATGACTTTTCAAATGTCCTAAGGTGGTCCTGAAGTACAATCCTTCCTGTTATTCAGCCAAATAAACAGTTTACAAGAATAAGGACCATATTATAGAGTAGAGCTTGGAAACAAAGCTGTGAAGTTAACAAACCCCTCTTCTTGGAGCTAAATACCACAGTATTCAGTATACAATTCTGATTCATTGACATACATTCTAGAATTCTTTTATTTCACTAGGACCAGGAGATATGAATTCTGTGATTTATAGTTCATAGTTTTATAGACCATATTAATTCTTCCATCTTTATTATATTACGAATAACATAATTACTAAACTCCCCAAAATTCTGATCCCTTAAACGAGACTAAAGTTTGTAATGAATTTAGCTTAGGATTGAAGCATATTTACCCCCCCAAAAAACCCTCAAGATACTGACATGTTGATCATGTTGTGTATGGAACTCTGGCTTTATAAACTGTAGTCATTTGACAAGAATTGTTCACTTCATTGATTTAAAACATTGGAGAATATAGCTTGCCCATCACAGTGAGGATCCAGCAAGCCTATTATTCTCTGTGAGAAACCCACAGTGCACTGCTTTATAAAACAGCTGATTTAAAGAACAGTATCAAATCCTAGAAACGAAATAGTTTAAGAGAAATTTTCTATATATGAACCACGTCTTGTTATGTTCAATATATTTGCATTCTATAAACTTATGCAGCTTTTTATAAATCCCCTTAGCATGTAGAAACAAAATCCAAACCCTCTGCTCAGCACTCTCTGCCACAATTAAGCCATGTACAATTGATCTTCTGCATTTACAGTTGCATTCTCAGTTCAAAGGTTATTTATTTCTTTGGTAATTGAGTTTTACTGGTTTTGCATGATTTGCATTAATTACAGTAATTAATGATAATATTACTCTGCTAAGCACATCTTCCCAAAAGCTGAGCTAGCAACAATTCATTGTGAGCATTGGAGAGAGCAGATAATATAATATGAATAGGTTGTAAAAACTCCTCTTAAGTTTGTGTCAGTAATAAATTTTAATGGGGGCAAATAATTAGAGCTATTATTGCAACAAAAAGGGCTTTGCAATTCCATTTGCTTCTGCCTTCCACATTGAAAAATCATTTAAATTTTTCATAAACCATAATGATTTGGCTGCCCAAGTTCTATATTGAATACTGATAGAAGTGGAATTAGAGAGATATAATGTGTTTTCCATATATTTTTACTCTGCACTGTGTTCACATAGGCTTAAGAAGGTAGAGAGTAACATTAGCATGGGTTACATGTAGCAATAAAGGTGACATGTATGCATTGACATGTCTTCATCTATATTTACAGGTAAGAAGCCTACCATACCTAAGTATGTATGGCTAGGCTTCGCGAACAAAGATCCAGGGAGGGCTCCACCCATGCTCCTCATCAGCGCCTTTTCCAAGCGCGCTGATAAAAAGAGGCTAGCGGATAGCACCCTCCAGCCTGCGCTATGGATTTTTTTAGGTGAGACATAGCATGCGCAGAGCTGGACCCACCCTTTAGTCCTAAGGTTCATCTGCCAGGGCCTAGCAAGCTTGGATGCTGGCAGCAAAGTCCTTAGGATGTAGGTTTTAGTAGAGTGTCCTTCTCTTAGATGGAAGGCCTTACAGGGCTAAACGAGCTCCATCTGCCTGGGTTTGGAATCAGAGTTGTCCTTCTCCTAGGATGACTGCCAGAAGGCTAATGAGCACATCCTACCCATACAAGGATTATAGGAACATGGGTTTCACTCTCCACACTTTCCTGTGGGCAATGAGTTTAATGCTCCCTCTGCTGTCGGCACAGTTATCGCACCAGGGGCCACAGAAGACCTCAAGTGATTTTCAGACTGTGCCTAGCCATACCTAAGTATTTTCAAAGTAATAAACCTCCTGACAGCACAGTTTTAGCAAAATGCTCTTGTATGGACTCAGGTGTAAGTTATTTCTGGAAATCCAGCAAAATTTTGGAACATACTCACATAGCAAAGTTGCCACTTCAGTATAGTCAGATTTACACCTAAATGCATATTTACTTTTGCTTTTTGCTGGCTAGGGCATCTTTTAATCCCTCTGATTTGCAATTTCGTAACATGAAAAGAGAGAGGCTAATTGGACTATTTGGGTGTTAGGAATGTTGAAAAAATATTGAAAATTGAATATATGAAGATAATGAAGCAGAGCAGAATGTAAGTGAAGTGGTTGAGCAGATAAGGAAAGAGCACAGGATCTGTGCAGCTGTCCAAGTGACTAATAGTAATTAAAGGAGACAGGTAGGAAGGTAAATCAGAGGCTCACAAAGAGTCAGGATTTTAAGCAGGAATGAAGTCACCCATACAAGTCCAGAGCCTTGTTCCCTTTTGTGAACCAGTTAATGTTTTTTGACTGTTTTCTGAGAGAGCAGAATATACTACCCATGGATCAAGAGAGCATATTAACTACCAGTATTCAAAGAATCCTTTTTCAAGTCTTCTCCACAGCTGATTTAAAATTTGATAAGCTTCTACATGGTAGACAGTGTCAGGAGAATCTAGGTCTCTTAACTATATTTTTCTTTCATAAAGTCATAATAGTATCTTGTTAGCTGTGTTTCATTTTCCTATGGGTTCTTTCTGCTGCTTTAAATATTTTAAAACAAACACTCTACCATGGACATATTTTATGTGATTGGGTTTTTCCTTCAGGGGAAAAAAAAAAAAATCACTGCGTGTACAAATGTTGTGAAGCTGGGTCTGGCAGCTAGAGCCAAGCATGATGGAAGCAGGTGCTTTAGAAACTTTTCTATAGAGCTCTGCCAACAGAGCTTGCTTCACTCCAGCCAAGCTCTTGTCATCTCATTACTGGCTGTCTCTTGGTCAGCCTGACAATTGGGCCAGATTTCTTTTATTTTGAATAAGAGCAAACTGGACTAGATTGCATCTATTTAACTCATTTCCCTTGTGAAAAACAATCACTTGGACTTTAAAAAGGTATAGTTGTGGCCCTGAGAGTAGCAGACCCCTTACTGTGTCTGGGACAGGTTAACCACAGTAGGAATGGTGGCAGCTGGTGAGGGCACAGCCTCTGCTGCAGTCACCCTTAGCTCATGCTCATCTTTCTTCATGCTCCTTGAGAGTTATGTCTTGACAGGGTCTCCAAAGCTTTGCTGTAGTATACAGAAAGCTCAAAAATGCTAGGAAATTATAGAGTCATGGTGTTCTAGAAAAGTAAAATAAACTTTCTGCAGATAGATAATTGCAGCATTTGCTTTCCTTTGTAAGCCCTTAGCTAATTTTGTATACATAAGCTTAAGTGACCAACTCAGCATCAGGAAAGAGCCCAGTGGCTCCAGACAGAAATTCAACCCTAATCCCCTTGTTCCCCAGCTGCTCAGTTTGTGAAGGAGATTCTTAGGATAAAACATGCAATTAAAAGTTTCTAGTGTTGATTTTACAGATGGCCCTGAGAACTCCTGTAATATCTGTCTAGTTTGAGTTATCTAACTTCACATCTACTGAGAAACAAAGATAAACATTTCTATCATCCTTGGTCATATGTTTCAGTGTCTTTAGTGTAAAATAAACTCACCTAAGTCTTTCTACCGCAAACCCTTGTGAAATTTAAAAAAAAAAAAAAAAAAAGCCATTGTTAGGAGACAAAAATCTTAAGTATTTACTGTTAAGATAAACTTGCGTTTCTCTTTTGACTGTGAAAGTACACAGTCTCTGGCTGATACATATTCACATTGTCTCCTCTTTCTCCAACAATGCTTGTTTGCATGGCTCCTTTAAAGCTGACATATTATGCCCATGGCTGTTAATTCATCTCAAGAAATTAAAAGCCTTAGAACCTAAATATGCAGGTTTTGTTCAGTCTTACAAAATTTTGTGGCCTCAAGAAGAGAACCAGAGATTAGGGCAGTACTTCACAGCTAGTAGTTTTGGCATTGCTATGTGTGTCTACTTAGTGTCACCTTTTGATATGCTTAGTCCTTGCAACACTGATCTAAAACTAATCTCCATGTTTATGTGGCCTTTTTCTATCCCTTCTCCAAACATCACTGGAGAGCTTGCTGGTGAATTCACTTTCATTCTCTGTAAACTTGTGCATTTTTTGATGACAAAACCCCAGCTGAAAATCTCAGAAGGTAGCAATTTCACACCTGCTATCCCAGAGCAAAGTTTGTTAATTAGCAAAAAACCAGTGTTTCCAACTCCAGTGTTCAGGAGTGCACTGTTCAGTCTCTAGCAGGTGTTCTTCACAGGAGGTGCCTTCATGATATTTCTTAACTAGATTCTTTTAAACCATTATATTTTGAAGTATCTTACCATTATCAATTTCATTTCTAACAGTACAGTTCACTGTAGTTGATACAAACCAGTGCCAAACTACATGTAAATGCACTCAATTTTGTCTGAATTTACTCTTGAAGATTTCCTTTTTAATCAAAACTATATTTCATAAATGTTATCTGTCTTCCATTCCCAGAGGCCGTATCTGAGATCCACTGAATTATAAATCCTTTGAATCAGCTTTCAAATGTTGCTTTTAATGTGGAAAAACAAACAAACATCAGTACTTTTTTTTTTTTTTTTTTTTTTTTTNGCCATACATACTTAGGTATGGTAGGCTTCTTACCTGTAAATATAGATGAAGACATGTCAATGCATACATGTCACCTTTATTGCCTAGCCACGACTCACTGAGTGCCTTGTTGAACTCAGTTATATGTTGAGTACTTGAAGATAATTACTTCTATCAGGTCAGAAAAAAACCTTCAGTGGATCTCTGCTGTTCTGTGTTGAACTTCTAAAAGTTAAATACAGTAATTTTGTTATTTTAATAGCATTATAGTATAGCAAGCAAGAACAAAACTGTTTTTCAGTAGGACATTTTTTTGTTTCAAATTAAAAAAAATGAACCCTTGAGTTGCTTCTAGAATATGACAAAAAATACCCTGCACTTAACAGCTTATAAACCAGAGTACTATATTACAGTCCCTATTTCACCATAGTGCATCTGCACTTGTCTTGTGTGCCACAGATGGCTAACTTGGAGCAGCTGTCCTGAAAGACAATTTTATTGAGTAATTTTTAACAGATTGTGATTAGAATTCATTGATTTGAGGATTCCAGGTCTGTTTCAGATTGGAATTTTCAATTGAATTGGACAAGGAATATGTAGTTCATAGAAGTTGAGATAAATACTTGTACCTTAATGCCATTTATGTAAACAAATATTGACCAGCCTCCTGTGTCTTTATTTGCTGGGGGTTTCTGTGGGGGGGTTTGTTTTATTTGTGATTGTTGTAGTTGTTTCATTTTCTGTTTAAATAAATTGATTTCCATTAGGGGACCTTACAGAACCAAAAATATTACTAAAGATTAATCTTTTCTCTGTGAAGACAATCTGATTGCCTCAGGTTTACGAAGCAAATCCTCCTATTTTAAAGTGGAATTACTGAAAGAGCAATGCTGGCTTTGTAATGTGGAGCTTGTCTTGCCTTGCTTTTATAGGGCTGATGGTCCCTTATCTTGACTGATGGTGCATCCTAGACTGTACTTACATTGCCTGTGTATGTACAAAACAGATGCTTTTGTTTGCTGCTTTATTTGGTGGTATCTTTAGGACTGGAGATGCATGTCTGCCTGGTTCTCTGTCTTCCCCTTGCACATACACAGAAAGAAGTAGTATTTTGGTGCCTGCTTGACAAAATCCAATGCACATCCTATTCTGGGATAATAATGTAGGATAATAATGTGTTTTTATAGCCATTTGATTTTAATTCAAAATTTTAGAGGTCAATAAGGGAGAATCAGAAATACTTTGGAGAGAGACTCTTGCACTGTATGATTCTTTAGGTGTGCAGGTTGGTTTTGAAGTTGATTTAATGTGTAATAGAGAGCAAGAGGAAAGCCTGGCCTAGTAACAGAAGAGCAAAGAAGACATTTAAAAAACATTTTGTGATGCTTCTTGGCTCTAATGATTACTTTTAAAGGTGTGACTTGTCTAAAGCAGTTTTGACAGACTAGAATACAGAATGATACTGCCAGCTGAGTATTTGTAACTCTGAAAATTAGGCAACCAGAAATTCACCTAATGGTGTAAATTACTGTTTCTAGAGCATGTTTATGAAACTTGGCAAAGCAGAAAGAGAGAAGGTCAAAACAAATAAGCGAAGAAACCATGCTGCTTGTCAGAAGTGCAAAAAAAATTCATTTTATTCCTCCTCATCTTAACTCTTCATTACTTTTGTCTTATCCTAAGCCCATCTGCTTTTCACATTCTCTGGTATAATAGTCTCTTCAGTACCATATTACTTTCAGTATTATTTTAATTATATGAGAAAGGCCAAAAACTTCTGTGAGAATAACTTCAGCTATGTTTAAATTCCGTGTTATAAAAAGTTGTAAGAAGATATACCAGGAGTGGTACTAGACTAATGGAGATAAATGCAAAAGAATGACTTCTTAGAAAAAGCAAAAATAAGGATGAAGTCCTAAAACACAATGACTACATATAGCCTTGAGAACACCAATTAGCAAAATCTCTGAAGGTGTTGGCACTTCACAGAAGGAACAGGATATTGGCATGAATCCCAGATGCATAAAAACAAAATTAAAGGAATTAGAAGGTACTGGTTAGATCTCAGCAAGAGTATTGCATGCACTAATAGCCATGTGAGAAAAGCTGTAATTGCTTATGGTAGGATGAAAAACTATCTAATCAGTATGCTTTTTGGCTCAAAGACTTAAATTATGAGCAGCATATAAATTGAGCTTTTTCTTGGAAGGAGTGGGGTGGTAAAGTCCTGGAATTTGTCCACTTAACTGGAGTTCTAAAGTTGTCAGTGGGGTTCCAATAAAATTCATCCAAGGAAACTCTTTGTATTTGTAAGAAATTAGTAATAGAACAAAATACAAAACACATTCGGACACACATAATAAAATAAGAAACATTAAAATTCCTTCACCAATAAAGAAGCAAAAGTGATGGGCAATTGGTTAATCTTGGTATATCAGGTTTGCACCTGTATACTATGGAGATCTGCTCCCTTACAAAGGCCGTCAAGTTTTGTCAGTAAGGTTTGAAGTATTTTTGAGAACCTGAGCTAACTATTCTGGACTGCATTAGAAGGAGTGCTGCCAGCAGACTGAGGGAGGTGTTCCTTCTCTCCTACTCAGCACTGGTGGGACCACACCATGGAGTACTGTCATCGTTCTGGTCTTAACAGTGCAAGAGAGATGGAGAAACTGGAGAAAGTCCATATACAAAGAAAGCCAGAGATTTGCTTGGCATGATATGGCCAATAAGGCCCTTGGTGGCTTAAGCCAATCGTCAACATTGAAAACAATAAATAGTGAAAACAGAAGCCCTTTGAGCAAAATGTTTCTGTGAACATCCAGCACAGTGCAGAAGGCAGCACACAGGATAGCAACAGGCTATCAGCCAGGACTCTGATGCCTTAACCATCCCTAGTGGTGTCCTGTTGTCCTGAGTTGATAGTACCGGTTGCAGAGTGACTGGAGGCCTTTACAGCTACCACTTCCTATACTGATCTTGCTTAGTAAATAAGCATAGGTTTTTGTCAGTGAGTGCTGCGGTTCTGTCCTTGCAGCTACTTCAACCACAAACTCCCATGTGTCGTATACCATGCTAACAGAAATGTCCCTCAGGACTAAACATTGTCACCCTGTGTATACAATGATCACACTAAGGTCACTGGGAAATCCAGTTGCATAGGATGAGAATTTCCTGCCTAGCTGTATGGAGTCTGTTCACACTTAGACTTAACAATAAATATGACTATAGCAATTAAGTTATCCTTAATGCATTTTAGAAGTGTGCTGTTGTCTAGCAGAGCACTTCAACTTTCTTTTGTTATTCTACAGGCTTTTTAATTTTGATTTTATAGAACATGACTGACAGCTTTTAAACCATCGTAGAGCAAGTCTATTATCTGTTGTATGGACATATTTAAGCTTTCCTTCTTGTAGCATTTCTCTGTCCACAAGTATGTTATGAACACATATTACAGACTAGATTGGAATTAACCAATCTCAGCTGATTCCAGCAAGTTATCTTTAGCATATATGTTGTGCTTATAATATTCACATTTGAAGAAGAAAGGGGTGGAAAGTAGCTTTAGGTACTTTTTCAAATGTCAGACTGACAAATGAGCAGATAGATGAAAACTCTAGGTAACATTAATTCAGAACTTGTTGGGTACCTTATAGCAAACAATGTTCATTAAGCATCATTTCCATTTCCTATGCATAAATCTTAGAGATATAAGCCTTTTCAGTTTCCTCTGAAATACTCCCAAATTTTTTGAGATAATTTTTTACAAATATCTTTTCCTTTTTATGTGTAAATCATTGCTATAACAGCCAACTAGTCATGTTACTGCTGGTATCATGAGATATTGATTTTACTTCTGGAGTGGTTTACTTAGGTTTTTTTCAATGATAGAAAAATGATTAATCTGTGATAACTTTTATTAGAAATCATTTCCTTAAATGAATGATTGACAATGACAAAAACAAAATATCAATACCCTTTTGGATATTCCCTGTTACTCTCAACCTCTCTAAAGTCCTTTGTATCAAGAATATGAACAATATGAAATCATCTGTGTCTGTAAACACTGGCAAGGTCTACTAGTGTGTGTTCAGGTCACCTTCTGGTTTAATCAGAGTTAACTTGAAACAAATACCATGGGGAGATAAAAAGTAATCATTACAGTTGACCTTTGTGTAATTTCATTTCGTGATGGCTTTTTATGCCTTCACTTCTAACTAGGCAATTAATAGCAGAGAGATAAAGGGCAATCGGTTTCCTGCCAATAACCCAGAGGTCACATTTGGAGGCAAATTAGATAATGAACATAGTCCCAAAAGCAGACTCAGTGGAAATGGAATTTAAGAACTGATAAAAGTGATTCATAAAAAATATGCACAGGAACTGAAGGTACTTTGGGAAAAAAAGCAGTGTTTCAAGTATAAGTACTGAAGCTATTAGAAGACAAATGATAACCTAAGCCCTGCATTCTGGTTTTGAAACATTCACGTTCATTCTAACTTCAGGTGTTCCGCACGTGTAGTTTTGGATTCTAGTTTGTAGAATCACAATTAAACATCAAGGAAGGAGCATTTTTGTAACAAATCCCATTTAATATGGTTTTAGGAAACATCAGTAGCTAGATATAATCAAGGTCTGTGACTTGCAGCTGCAAGCCCTATATGCAATTGAAAATTTCCTTATATAGGGTAAGCAGAGGAAAATACAATTTCTAGGAAATTATGACCTCAGTTTTAAGTTATACAATATAGCAATAGAAGAATGTTGGAAACCACCAATATGTTCACTACCTAGGGTTTTTTGTGTATGTGGTGTTTCAGGTCTGTAGGGGCCTCATTTTTCAGAGTATGTTACATTTTGTACGATTTACTAGGGTTTACGATGCAAAGAGTTAGCTGCTAGAAAACAAAGGCAGGTTACTTCGTAAGTAAACATAAACTGACAAAAGGCATAGTATGTAGCAAAATATGGTTATGTAGCCATGACAAAATAATATTATTTTCAAGTTCGTAACACAGATGAAACAGAACAGCTCTGTGGGCTTTAATGAATATATGTGAGTTTAATTCTCTGACTTGATTTCTCTAACTGACATATGACCAGATATTTATGTCTGATTTTTATTGAAGTTTCAGAAAACTTACGAGGTACAAAAAGCCTAATAGTTTGTTTGCACAACCATTAATTACACAGTTTTATTACAACAAACTTAACAGGATCAGAATAGTTTTTGTTTGTTTGTTTGTTTTTTTCCTCAGAATACTATCATATCTGGTTGGATAAATTTCCTAGGGCAAGCTATTCTGGCCTAAACCCAGGTCTCTCTTCCTACTGCGGAAAAGGGACAAGGCAGGAGAGAGAAGAACCCTTCTATGCTGTCTAAGACCTGGAGTTAGTTTTGTTTGGCTTTTATTCTTCATCTACCACTCACTGACATCTGCACTGTCTAGAGTGCTGCACTGACACTTGCATTTGCATGACATTCACCATGGGAATCTCACAGAACTCAATCAGCAATCAAGATGTATACCAAATATGTAGAAAGCAATTACATTAGAGTAATGCAATATAATAAATTAAAGTCTTATTGACTACAATGAATTTGAATAATTTAATAGCACTGAAAACCAATACCAGACACCTATTGAAACATTCATGACAATAAATTGTTTAGGCTATGTAAAAATCTTATCATTCGGTGTGAATATTAACAGTCTCTATTTCCCAGACAGCCAGACACCAATTAGAACTGATGATTTTGTATGCAATATGGAAATGATGTTCTTAATATCAGTGAAGTTTTTATTGTGGTGAAGATAGAGAAAACAGATTTATACTGGTAATTATGTATTGCAGTAATTTAAAGAGTGCAGGACATTTCCTCTCTAAGTTAATACTCTTAAGTAATTGAATTCAGTATTTTTTTGGAGTAGCAATGTTTTTTCTAGCCTGTTCCTTTTTTTGTTTTGCTTTAAAAGTAAATAAAAAAACAAGCCCCACAGCTGGCTCTTAAAACAAAACCAAGCAGGAATAAACAGTGATAGTATGGTGAATGAGCTAAACAGAGATTTGTTTTCAGTTGAGATCTTTGATGAAAGTTTTGTATTTCTGAGGGTCTTACTGTGTTTGGGCCTCAGGGCTTCATCTATATAAAAAACGAATGGTACAATTTGTATCCTGTGTTGTTGATTTTTTTTTGATAGGGAGCGCTTTGGACAGAGCTTGTCTTTGTGCAGTGGTCCAACTCTAATAAAAAATGAAATATGCTTTCATCAAATTTCTTTAAACTTTAGATAAAAAATAAGGATTTGTTTCAAATATTCTAGAAAGAATAAGGCGAGTCATACTTAGTGGCTTGACCCTGTTGTAGCCTGATACTTTTGTGAAAAATAAAAAAGGATATCTGTCTTAGATTATGTTAGTAGTTAGACTGTACAGAAATCAGTCTTTACATTCATTTATGCACTACTAGCACAACTTGGTTTTGCTGTTGTGCATTTGCATTGCTCAGGATGCAAATGTATAAAACACAAGCCATATCACAAAGAATATAAGAATATCAAAGTGGATGATAGAGGACCCTGCTCTAAAGGAATGTTCTGTCAGAAGACTAGTTGAAGCAAGATCATCAGAAAGCCAGGTACAGCCAAGACTTTGGGGATAATCAGACAAGTCTCTGGTGATGAGGAAACCCTGATTTTAAGCCTAAAAGTAGTCCATGGGTAGGATCAACAAGATATGTAGTACAAGATACCAGGTTGCCAAACCTTCAGGAAGTGGAAGATGCCCTGAGGCAAAATCATAGGAAGTTAAGGCACATGTATGCTTTGTTTGTTTGGTCATTATATACAAAAAACAGTTTTTCCTTGTACTTTAAGAACTCATATGCAAGTGCAACAAGTTCACCATCTTGATAGTAACCCAACCTACTATTTCCTTATAACTGACTGCCTAACAAATCTTACTTTTGTTCTGCCTTTTTTTTAATCAGAGGAATGATTTAGTTATCTCTCATTTTTCATCTCATTTATCGTTATTTTCATTTTACTAATAGTATTTTCATATTCTTTACTAGGAAGATTGTTGCTGTAACAGCAATCTCCATTGGTATTTATGGGAATATAAGGGAATATACAGTAGTAGCCCCTGATTCCCATTGCCTTTTTAATTATTTATCTTTTAATTATTTTTGAAAAATCTTTCCAGAGTAATAATTGTATCTAAGTCCATTACTCTGTGCAGCTACATTAAAACACAGTTCTGATATAGATTACACCTTCTTAAAAAAAATTAAAAGCAAGATAACACCTAGTAGACAACTTTGCCTAAAGACAAGAAACAGAAAATATTTTGTCCTAGGTAACAAAAAACAATCACCTTCTCTGAACTTAACTTTTCTACTGGAAAAGTTTTACTTCTCCAAGAAAAAAATAACTGTACAATATGCTGCTCTTTTTAATATATGTATGAGGGTTTGGACTGATCCAGCAGTAGAATCAGTTACTTAAATGAAGAAATTGCATACTTATTATCTGATCTTATGAAATTTTTGAAATCTCTATCAATGCTGACAGCCCATAGCACTAGTGTCTAAGTAAAACCTACTTTAAGATTGGAGGAACACTGTCAGATAGCTCCGTCATCTATCATTTACTGTAATAGCTGTAGTAGAGAATCTTCCCAAAGCCTAGGAGGCTTACATTTTCTTTCTTTATTATCTGTCATTATTTGACAAAAGTCACAGAACTTCTTTGAAGCTACTCATGAATTCTTCTCCTCCTGCGTTAGAAGTACTCTTTTACCACTTTCAAATTCTCCTCTTTAAGAAGATGAGGTGGATGAAATATATTGGTGCATCGGAGTGTGAATGGGTATGAATATCTATGACACTGTTTAAAACAGACATTAATTGGGATGCCATTTACAATTATTGGAACTTTTCATTGGGTTTTTGCATCTCTCTGTGCTAGATACAAACTCCAAATGCCTAACAACTGTAGAACAGCAAACAAGATTGGAGTTTTGTGGGCTAGGAATACACAATAAATAACAGCCATTATCCTTGTAGCCTAAATTAAGAAAAGAGTAAGAGTAAATGAACTGGAAGTCATTTGGTCAATGTTACATGGCTATTAAGTACAAATGGACAATTCTGTATCTGCGTGTTATTCACTGTCTAATATGCAACATGTGGTGATTAAATGTGACTTGAACTTTTTTTGCCAAATCCTCAAATATAAATTTTCTTAAATCCAGAAGAGCATTTTGGCACAACCCAGTGTGTCTCCTTAGCCCAGGGATTAAAAGAACCCAAGCAAGATATGACAAAGAGAACTGAAGAGGAGTTTGGTATTATGCTCTAAATATGGGTCTATTCTGGAGTGGGCTAATCACACCATTAACAAAGAAAACATCTGAGATCTTGATATCTTTATTTTCTCAGTCACTTTAAGATTGTGATTTTTTCAGTGCACTTTAGGATAAAGCTGAATGGATATGTTTATTAATAACATTCATGAGTTAGAAAATCATTTTGGAAATTCTTGTGTTTTCAGGTCAGTGAACAAAATATTTCCAAAACATTCTTGAGTATCATGGCAGAACCTGATACTCTTGATGCAAGGCATTTTAATTTTAGGTGATGAGGTCTGTTTAAAGGTCACTTTAAAACATCTATGAAGATATTTTCTTATACTGTGGTGACATACTTATGGAAAGATAACTTCTTTCTACAATATAGAAAAATTAATAAATGGTTTGTTTTTCCAGAATATGTCTTGGAGTTTTCACACTAAAATAATGAAGATGTCCCAAAAAAGGCAATTTCTTATCGAAAATTAGTTCCGTAAAACAAGGTCTTCTCAAACATAAATAAAATTAAATAAAATTAAATCTGAATACAGTTTGATTAACACTTGGCAGACAGGAAAATAAAGAAAAAAAATTATTTTGAATGAAATGTCTTTTGAAGGAAATACTAAACATATGGAGAATGAGACAATCCCAGTAAATTAGCAGCCTGCTTATTTCATTAAGATATTATCTTTTGGGTAATTGCTGAAACTGAAATTGTTGGCAGCCTATTATTGAAATCTCTGTAGGATGCTAATGTAGACTTGAGGGATTTTTTCAGTTAAGCTGAATGACTCCCTACAGTCAGAGAACAGAAGATTGTTGGCTGCCACCCTGTAGTTTGCCAGGAAAGTGTTCTTTACCATTACATTGTAATAATATAAGGAAGAAGTTTAATTTATAAAAGGCTATATTGACACTAGCCTGAGAGCTAAGTTTCTGAACAATGGGATGGTAGAAATCTATAAAGCTTTCTCTTTGAAAAGTTAAATTGGATTTTATGTCTGCTGTCAGGAGCTATCACATGTATTTTTACTTTTGGGGGTTTTAAAAATATATCTGCGAGATAAGTAAATAATAAAAAATGCTTCTGTTGTGCAGAATGGGCCTCTCTGCTAAGGAAAGATCAGTAATGTGAAATTCAACTGCACTCTTAATACAGATAATTCACTTTCTTATTGCTGCCATCTGTATTAAGCATCTAGGAGCCAAAGCCACTATGGTAGACACTGTGCAACCAAAAAATAACACAGAGGGGTTTATATTGTGCTATTTATATCTATCATTTCTGTACGTTTCGGTTTTGTGTTCATCTGATTCTTTATATTGTTGCTATATATCATTTGGATTGCAACACTGACAGTAAACAAGAATGTAGGTGCCAACTCCTTAAAGGAGTCCATTTGAATTTGAAATTGGAGTCTAATTTAAATTTCCAAATCTAAAGTTTGAAAATTAATATATATTTTTAATAAATAATACAGTCCTATATGTTATTTTGGTTGTCTTCTCATGTTACAGTCTAGAGTCATTCTGAACTATATGCAGAAAAAACAGAGATTTGTCACCTGACCTGTCATGGCTGAAATACACCATTCTCAAGCTTAGCATCAGTCTAGGATGTGTTCCCTTCCTCTTTAATGAAATCTGGTTATCCTACTCAATGGATAGTGATTAAACATTATATTCCATGAGCTAAGCAGTGAAGTGATTTCAAATGGCTTAATTCCAATGGTGAATTATTTAATTCCTAGGAAAATGAGTAATGAATTGTCTGTCTGTATATGCTCAATTACCACCCAATTTCCGGAATAAGATTATGATTAATGATTGCCTCACCTCCTTGTTATTTGCATTTAGTAAAGCTGTGAAATACGAGTTGCAGTTTGAAATGAGTAGCACATACCCAAGCTGTGTGGACCCTCCTGGATGCTGCTGCGCTGAATCTGCCACAGGGATATGGTTTAGTGGCATGGTGGTGATAGGTAGATAGTTGGACTTACTGATCTTAGAGGTCTCTTCCAACCTTAATGATTCTGTGATTCTGTGCTGTGAAGGAGTGGGAACTCTGATGTGTATGAATTATACAATGATTTCCCAGTAAAATAACAGAAATAATATTATCTACTAATTATTGCTAACATGCTACTAACAAAATACAGTAAGATATTAATTAGCTGAGAATAGCTTGTCATATTTGGTTGATTCTTATTCCAAATGTTTTATCTTTAGATAAACTATTCATGAGTTATGGCCATCCTTCTGTTGGTCCTAAGGAATGAATATCTGTCAACTGACCAACTTTATAAGTTTTCTTCATTGATCATTGTGTAGTGTTTTTTATTCCACCAGCTCATTTCACCTTTTTTTGAAGGCCATGCTGACATATCATGGCAGATCCTTGTAAATAATCATTACACAGTAAATGCTTTACACTACACAGTGTCAGCTTGCAGACCTTACAGGATCACTGAGGTCTCACCATGAAATGTGAAAGGAGATATGTTTCCTACAGAGCACGCCTTAAGTGATGTATTTTCTTGGTTTTCTACTATTATGCTTGAAGATCTCTTCTAAAAGGACATTTTGACTGTCCCAGTTAAGAGCACGCATTAATTAAACAGAATTTTACATTCCTTCGTATAACAAAGGGGAACAAAACCAACCTGCTTTTCTCTTGATGTTTTTGGCTTGAGAGAAAAAAGGCATATCTAACTTCTTTACACAAATGAGAATGAAATTTAGTGTGAGAGAATGAAGGACTGTTTGGACTCCTAATGGGTGGAAGTACTATGCTAGACAGCAAAAATTACCTTATAGTAGGGGAGTGTGTGCGTGTACATACACATATATATAAAAATAAACAAATAAATAATGTTATTTATTTAATATTTTTTGTCCAGGGATAAGTAAATTGTCAGATTACAATGTTGCCTTATGTGAACAGGTTAGACACACCTCAGTGGAAAAGTCAGTTCATAAACATCTAGCTTAATATCAGAAATATGCACAGCGTTTTCATGTAGGTCAAGAAACCACATTCAATTTGGACCCAGTGGAATGGGATTTCAAACATGATTTTTTTAGTTTGCAGGACAGGTGTACTTCTTGAACAAAACCAAGCAAAAAGTCATTTGGAATAGCCCTGCATTTAGGTCACTGGCAAAGAGCATGTTCTACAGTCAGTTCTAGAAGCAGATTACATGTTGTTTTGTGGATAATGTTGCTGTCAGAAACACCAACCCTTATTGCTTCATTGCCAAAAGTGCTAATTGACTCTAAGTATGATATTCTTCCTGGATGTGGTGCTAACTTCTGTACTTGTATCCCAGGGAGGTTTGTCAAAAAGTCTTCTCGACATAACCACCTGCTGGTAATCTATTTAGAACACTGGAAGTGTCACCTGTTTTCAATCAAGTCCAGCTTTGATGAGGGTAACAAAATACATGGCAGGAACAGTAAGATGCTGTCAGACAACATTAAAACTGCAATATATTAGATTTTGCAGGGAAATCTTGTTGTAATTTCTATTCAAACAACAGATTTGTTTCCCCTGGGAAATCGTGTATCCAAAATGTCTTTCCTAGACCTTTTCACAGAAGTTGAAGTTTGATTATATGCTGTAAAAGGCACCAGTATATTTGCAATTATTTCAAACAGAAAACATTTGGAGAGTCTGCTAAAACAAAACTTTTTGTCCTTCGGGATATAAGTTGCTTGGAAACAAAATATTCCCTTGAAGATAAATAGCAAGAGGCATCGATTCTACAAACTAGAACACCACTTCTAAATTAATTGAAAAAGATTTCCTAAACCCACTCTAACATCAATTAAAAATACGTCCTGATTGGAAAGTTTGGTGCTGAAGAATTATAGTTACAGGACACCAAAACCTTATTAAATTAACTTTTAATTAAGCTATTTTATATCAGTCTTCTTTATATCAAAGACAAATGCAGTATCACTTCAAAGAGTTTATGCTGAACATGAAAAACATTCAAATAAAGATGTGCCATATATTTTGGCAGAAACTAGAATACTCTCAGACATGAGGGCTAGCTATCTGCTTGCAGCTTCAGAATTTGGAGTCCATTACAGTCAGAAAGAAAAAATATCTTCAAAGAACATAGACATTGTCAAATGGATATATTTTAATTAATTGGGGAATACAGTTCTAAGTCATTATCAAATAGTTCAAATGTTAAAAATGAAGGCATGGGTGGAGGAGCAGTTGGGGTTCATTACTTATTGCTGACCATGTTGGTAAATAGACCAAGAAAGTATAAAATCTAATAGACACTATTTCTTGATCTTGCTAAAATTGGGAGAGGGAAAACCAGTAGTATCAAAGAAGGGAAAAGAGCATCCCTAAAGGCCATAAACTAATTTTTTTATTATTTATAATTCTATATATTCAGCCATTAAGGTACTTGTGCCTGGTTTACTAAATGATAAAGACTGCTTTTCTTCACGTTTGTTCCACTACAATAATCTCTGTCTCAGTCTTTATGTATCTGTGAATGTGATAACTACTTATTTCTAGTGAGAAAGTCACTGGTCAGGGTATTGGTCTGGCTCTAATAAAGATCCAAAATTAAGGGAAATTGTTCTGTGACATCTAAGTAATTTCAAAGTCTTTAAGGACCTTAAGGGACTGATGATATCCTTAAGCAAATGTTTTGCATGTATTTTTTTTTTGTCTCAGTTGGTTTGCTGTTTATAGTCAGATACAATGCCAAGAGATTGATGTTTACAGCGTCAAAATGCTAATGGTAAGGGTGTCATTGAGAAAGTTCTATTATAATGTAAAACACAACTGTCAAAGACTGTGCAGCTACTTATTGCAAGTTTGTTTCATAACTGAATCTCCCTTAAGTGCTTATATCTTAGTGTGGGCTTTTTTCTGTGCATGGCTCTTGCAGACAGAATTTGCAGCCACTGGCTGACATAAGTTACTTATTCCTCTCTAGAAAGTAATCAAAATCTGTCCAGTCTTAGTGGAAGATGTTAATAACTTTGGGGAAAAAGGCTAGCAAATCCCATGCAGGCTTAATACACAGCAATATTAACTGATCAACCCAAGTTATAAAATATTTTGCAAATTCAAAGTTTGTGACTCCTACATTAAGTTACAATTAATATTAAACAGAATTGATTTATTTGAATTACATTTTCTTATAATTTAATTCCTCTTGAACCTCTTTCATCCTGTTTCCTATGCTTCATGAAAATGTGATTATAAACACTGCATATTTACAGCCTTTTAGTTAAAATATGGTTAGGCTTGAGGACAAAAACTCTCTTGCATAGCAGAGGAACGTTAGCAGTGTTGGGAGGAATATGAAGTGTTAGGCAGTTGGCTATATTCCAAGATGTAAAGGATCATTATAACTGACCTATATGATCAAGATGATTTAATCTTAACTCCATTACTCCCTGTTTGGTTAGAGAATTACTTTCAGTTAAATGCAATTTCTTCACAGAAAGAGAACAAATAGTGAACAGTACACCACAGCTCTGTTGTTAGTTGTTGTTCTGCCCTGATCTTGTCAGGTTACTGTTAGATTATTTTTTATAACTGCCTTCTTTTCTGAATTCACTTAGCTTTATTTTAAACTGCTAAAATACTAGTGGTTTAACTCAATGTAAAGATCTTTTTGGGGGAAATAAATTTTAGTAAAATAAATCACTCTCATTTTTCCTCTGTAGGTGATCTCAGATTTCTGTTTTGTGCTCTGAATATAATAAACTATTTCCCCTAGCTATAACTCCTGTCAGAACCTGCTTTGCTTAAATGCTTTTAAATACTTAAAAAAACTTGAAGTATGCTGGTAAAAGATAATGGTATCTTGAAGTGCTCCTCTATGTGCTCATTCCTTTTATTATTTAACTTCAGGAGTAAATAGCTGTAAGCATACTGATGTATTTAGAGACAAATACAGAGCTCTTAATTCTAGTAGCACGGTTTTCAAATCAGGATAAATATCTGTAGTAAGGAGACGTAGTATAGATATCTTTCCATTCTGCTGTGCTGTATGGCTGTTCTGGGCATGTGCGCACAACAAAGCTTTGTATAGAATAAAAATGAGAGGCAGGCTGTCACAAGAGAACTGCTCAGCTCATGGTATAGAACAAACAGAGACTGGAGTAGCTTAATGATTCATTAATAACTTGTTGCTGTCTGTCGGTGACCCAGTCATTCATAAACACATAAACTGTTAATGAAGACCTACAATTTTCTAAACACTTATAACTCCTCCCTAAATATTCTCTAGCTAGATGTAGGCTGCCTGTGGCACTGGGATGCTGTATCTCATCTGATTGGGGGTCATGGTGTCAATGGTGTGATTTCTGCCAGTGCCAAGCCAAGTTTAGACAAACTGCTCTCTAATCTTTTTCTCCCTCTTAAGATCCCTCACTAATGTTGCAAATTTTCATGATTCTTACTCCACTTTATTTAGCCAAGCCAGGGTGAGAAATCACACATTTAAGTGACTCCTGACTAAGAGTCTTTTATTTTGTAAACTCTCTGTTGGATGTCAAGCTCTCAAAATCGTGTTTTGCTACTAAATCATTTACAGGAGACAGCTGCAAGTAGCCCTGTGGGTATTCATGTCAGGAAGCTCAGTTTTATTCACTGTGTGAAAAATTTGAGGAAATAATAGTAACTGGACATGTCAAAGCATGCCCCTATTCCAGAAAATGACATTAAACCAGGCCACAGGGCTATAACTAAGCATGGATGGTTCTCAGGGCATTTCCTTTTAAGGGGGTGAGGAGAGGATAAAAATGGGCTCACTAAAGAGTCAAAAGTGTTAGAAACATTAGGTGGAATTAAACAAGAAAGGAAGCATTTGCTAAATCATAGTGTTTTTCCCAGATGTACTTAATATCCCTCTGGGAAGCAGTCTTCCTTCTTTCTTCCCTGGTGTACTAATAAACAAGACAATTCCTAGAATTTGTCTTTACAATAATCCCTTATGTTTATTTATGTAGCTTCTGGGACCCTGCAGTCCTCTAACATTGATAATATATAGCTGAACCCACAGTGTTTAAATAATCTGCCTTTTGTCCTGCCAGCTATGTCTTCTGAAAATTGAAAGTATTCACTAAAATAGGAAGTTATAAAATAAATTAATTTTTCCCCTTAAAAAAGAAATCCAGAAACTTGTACCAGATCATTTATTTTCCAAAGAATGTAGTCTCGTGCCTCAGCTGTGGAATGAGAGGTAGAAAGACTCTAAGGGACATATTCAGCAGTTCATCAGTCTTTCTGCATATAATCACTTAAAAGATTGGAGGCTTAATTAAATGAGAGATGTAACAGGTTAAGTAAAACACCAGGAAAAAGGAGAAAGAGAGCTTAATGTAAATACATTGAATTTCAAGTAAAGCATTTAAGAACAATCTGAATGTTGCAGATTGTATATTATTTAAAATAAAGGCATGACTATTCATGAGTAGCAAGTATTTGTCCAACTGTGCTGTTGCAGCAGGTAATTAAAGTATTAGTTTGTTCTATGCCCATGATGGTTTTGATTAGCAAGCCTCTTAAACATTCCCAATAGAAAGGGCTGTCAGCACTGCTGACATGTATCCTGTGCTTTTCATACTCTTGACAGTTCTCTTAGACTAGAAAATGCATGCACATATACTGGAATGTGCTCTGTTTGTCACTTTATTCTCTACCATATAACAAGTATTTGAAAAAGGTTATTAACTTGTGTGTGTGTTGGCATGCTGCTTCTGTCTCTGAAACAATTTATTTTGACCTGAGAAGGCAGAATGGCTTTAGTAGCTTCCAAAAAAAACTGTCATAACTATTATAGTCTTCAGAATTGGATAAATCTAGCCAACTTTTTTCCCTTGGTGAGAAAACTATGCCTGCCTATGTCTATGCTTTCTTCTGCAAATCTTGAGCTGCCATTTCTCATTTGCCTTGCATTGCTGCCTTTACAAAGTAGCTTGTTAAAAACATTTCAGAAATAAATCAGTGTAATAAAAACTCTAGAGTATAATCACAGGTAATAGTAGCAGGGATGTGGAAAATGCCAATTTTT
Organism: Bucco capensis; assembly: GCA_013396975.1. Lineage (NCBI taxonomy): Eukaryota > Metazoa > Chordata > Aves > Piciformes > Bucconidae > Bucco > Bucco capensis. The sequence continues at coordinate 108,481 of VWZO01021437.1, forward strand.
TTCTGTCCCCGTATATCTTCCTTTCTAAAGTACAGTAAATTGTTGACCTTTACTACTTCAAAAGACAAATTTGGTTTTATTATGTACCTTGTATCTTGATGTCTTGTAGACTATAGTACATTATGAATCTTACTAGGTTGCATAGTCTGGCTTCCTACCAAGAACAAGCTATTTCTTACTACAGTTCATTGAAACGTCTGACTACTTTGGAAAAAAGGAAAAGTCTCTTGACAGATGCCCTGACAAAGCAATAAGGAAAAGGTCATACCACATTTCCTGCATTCCTTTAGTGGCTGTGTACCAAAAACTAGATCCAACTGCATCTAATTAGGAATACCAAGCTGTGCAATAAAGTTTAAAAGTTTATCAAAAGCGTTTATTGTTATATTAGAAAGTTCTTAAACTCTTAAATGGCATCTCATCAACATTACTACTCAAATCCAGTCTAAAAACTTTTTACTTTTTCTAAAGATCAAGGTCAGAAAGCTGAGCAGTTCTTGTTTTATGGGGCCTAGGGGCCATTTTGAACTATTACTACTTCAAGAATTGTTATGATTGAATACTGGAACAAAAGCATATCATAGACAGTTTGAGCAAGTCTTCCCTGACAGTGTGTTCAGCATATAGAATAAAATATGCTCAATATTCAGTGACAATTAGTAAAATGCTTCCTTATCAATTATTTTGTCTTCCCTTGATAAGCCAAGTCTGAAAATACTGTTTAAGTACACCAATTATATTTCTTTTGTCATAATGTTCTGATTTTAGAAAGCAATGTGAAAATAGTTGATGCTGAAGAACATTTTCTGTGTTGGTAAGTTTGGAACAGGCTGTTTTGAAAGATCACAGAAATCTTCCCACTGATTTAATGAGTTTTTTAGATCCATAGACTGTTAATTACATTGCTAATAGTGTCATTGTTTTTTATGGCATAGGTAAAATAAAGTGCTTAATTGTGTGGGTATTACACTGCTTAAAAATTGACTTATTTTGCTTAGTGTCAGACCTTTTCTGCATAAGCAATACTAACAAACTTTGGTACATTCCATCTAGCTCCCTATTTTAATATACTGTGATAGAAAATTTGGTCTGAAGTCAAGCAAGAGTTAGAAGTCACTAGGATTGTTCCCATCACTTTTTCTTCTAAATAGGAAACATGGATTCTGATTAGTACATTTGGAGAGAACCTGCATATAATAAATCGTTTTCCCCCAGCATTTTTTAACAAGAAGAGTTGAGTCGGAGTACAGTATTCTATATATTGTAAACATTAATTACACAGTTGAAAAAACTGGCTCAAAATAACTTCAGCAATTGTTTGACTAAATGGTTACAATTTTCTTTCCTAGTATTTTGTCTTGTAGTGATTAATGTGTGATATACACAAGAGGATGACTAATAGAAGTTCTTTCTGTGCTCAGCTAGCTTTTGTAAAAAAAAAAATCCAATCTAAATACACAGACTGAAGGAACAAAAATACCTTTCAGTCTTCTTTATCCTTAAAGGCCAGTATCAGTATCAGTCAGTATCCCTCATACAAATCACAATCTTGTATATTTTTGTATGTTCTATACTTAATATACTATACACTTAAATCCTACCCACTTTTCTAGGGAGAAATCTTTTTGCTACTGAAAAAGCATTCCTTTAATAACACAGATGACAGCACCAGGACTGATGAGTTTGACTTTCATTAAGAAGGCCACTGGAGTGGAAAAATTCTAAACTCAAAAGAAAACAATGCTAGTGAAAAAAGGATAGTGAAATGAATGCAGCTTTGGTATAGTTTCCTTATTATTTTTATAAAAAGGATATCTGGTTTATTTACAAAGTACTTTTGCTTTGTGATTTGTTTTTATAATCTGAATCCCTAAGGATTTAATTCTAAATTGTTTATATTTGACGCATATAATTAGAAGATATGAATTTTAGGACTGAATGATTCAATGCAGGTGAGCCTTGTATTCGCATATATTTTTGTGGGGTTTATCTACTCTTTTGCCTTCTTCATTTCACTATCTTTCCCAAAGAGTTTTTCCTCTTATAGCGTGCTCACTTCATCTTTGAGCTAAATACTTAGTTATAAAAGGATGGTTAGAAATGTGTAGTTCTCTATTAACAATTTTTCAGTGTTAATGTTTTATATGTTTTATTGCTGAAATTGTGATCTTCAGTGACTGGTTCACTGTTTGCCAGTTAATGCCATACAGCATTAATAAATCAATGAATCACTTCAATCCCAACCTGATCTATGCCAAGTGAATTGACTGGGTTTTTTCCTGCTGATACATATTGTATCCAGAAGTTTTCTTTGATTAAATCAAAGATCAAAGTAATTAAATTGTAGCTAATTTGAGCTTTGCAGTGTAGTGACATTTTTCCTGTATGTTAGAAACTGCGAGGTATACTTCGTGAGAGAGAAAGTGAAAAAAGTCATTCTAAAAAGGATTCTCCCTTTTTCAGACATCGTAAGTATTTGAATTGCCTTTTCTGAAAGTCATAATATTCATCACTGTAACTGTTACAAAGTCTTATTCATAAAGGAAGAAGTTAAAAGGATTAAAAATAAAAAGTAGATAAAATATAAATAGTTATATTTTTATAAAAATTTTTCCAACACTGAAAAATAGGGACAAGATTCTTAGTAGAGAAATTGCTTAATCCAAGACCTCAGCGCTGTTCTGAGTCAGGTCCTTGAATAACTTGCAGCTCTCAAGTATTCATTATGCTCTACTGAGGTATAAACAATTGAAGAAACAAATCATATAATGGTATGCAGCCCTATTAAATGTCAAGATGAATTACCAAAGGGTATGAGGGCACCAAAGAGATAAAGTATTACGACTTTATGTGCTGCTAGTGATGAACTACAATTATTCTATCCAAGAACAAGCAATTATTCAAAATAGAACACAATTTGCCCTAAATATGGACTATTCAGAATATATGAGGTGTAAGTCTTGTGCTGATGTAAAATAGTTTGGCTCAGGGGGTAAGTTTTCGGTATCAGTGTGACCTTTTCATTTTTCTGACTTATCAGCCTGTTTCCCATAGCACGGATAATATTTTCAGACACTTTACAAATGAGCCTGTAGAGACAGAAACTGTCTTGAAATTTTACTCTAATCCTCTCTGCTTTCAACAGCTGTGATTTTTTTTTTTTGTGGTGCTCTCCTGTGAATTAAGAGGGAATGGTTTAGCCTTAGAGGGAAAGGCTTAGTTAGATTATTCTGCTCAATAATCTGGTCTCAGGTGTCTTGTGATGGGGTGGCCATGAACTGCTACATACCAGTTCTATCAGCTTCCAACTGGCCCTGTGGCCTGAAAGTACTCACCAGAGAAATACATTTGCATCCCACAGGGAAGGATACTGCAGGCATTAAATTGGGTGCTCTCCATACAGAAGGAATGCTTCCTTTCTGAGGGAGTTGCTGCCAAAACTGCTGCTACGCCAGGGCGGGAAAGCGCCTGAGAGAATTCCCGCCAAAACTGCTGCTATGCCAGAGCGGGAACACACCTGAGGGAATTCTCGCCAAAACTGCTGCCACACCAGAGCGGGAAAACTCCTGAGGGAAATGCAAACAAAACTGCTGCCATGATAGAGAGGGGAAAATTCTCGAGGGGAATGCAAGCAAAACTTATGCCACACCAGAGCAGAAACACTCCTGAGGGAAATGTGAGTAAAACTGCTGCCATGCCAGAGCAGGAACACTCCTGAGGGAAATGCTGCAAAATCTGCTGCCATGCCAGAGTGGGAACACACCTGAGAGAATTTCCACCAAAACTGCTGCTATGCTAGAGAGGGGAAAACTCCTGAGGGAAATGCAAGCAAAACTTATGCCACACCAGAGCAGAAACACTCCTGAGGGAAATGTGAGCAAAACTGCTGCCACACCAGAGTGGGAAAACTCCTGAGGGATGTACCACCAAAACTGCTGCCACGCCAGTGATTAGAGGTTTGTTTTGCTGGTCAGCAAAATTAATTGAAATAAAACTCAACTTTGGACTCTTTGCTCCCACAATACTTGGATGAAACTCCATAAAGACTTGATCTAAGCATTCCCTCTTACACAGGCTTCCTCTTTGGATGATCCTGGTGGACCCTAAGTAGAATTATTCAACTGCAGTTATTAGGCACTGACAGCCTTCCTTGAGAACTTCCATGGAGTTGCCAGAGTGCTGTGAATCTGCATCCCAACCCTTTCTAGAGAAATATAACTAAAATTGGACCTATAGTAAAAGAATTTATCTCTAGGTGTGGCATTTTCAATAGAAGTAGTGATCACCTGGATTTGTGATGGGACCAGGACACCTCAGTAGAAGATAGAAGGCTTCTATAAACATAGGACATACTACACCTCACACTTTGCAGATCCCATCTCACAGATACTGCTAGGAAGCCATTTTGTAGTTTGCTTTTTCTCAAAAACATAGTGAAGATACCTAAATTGGTATCACTTGTGATGCCTGCTAGTTACAGGTGGAAACTGGGTGTACGCTTAATCTCCATATATCTCTAAGTATGAGCATCAGAGATTATCAGTAGGGGAATAAATGGTAATGCACACAGTGGCTCTCAGAATCCTTAGAAACACTAGGCATTCCCTAAGTGGAAATAAAAGTTTAGACATTGTGCTTTAGGAATATCAAATCAGCTTGATAGGTTCATAACAGAGGCACCAGAAGTTTTTTCTTTCTCAATAAATTTTGCATTGTTAGTACATGGAACTTATGTCAGGTGCTTAACTTCAGCATATCCTATATAGACAACAGCTGCCAGGATCTTATTGCAGTGCTACTCCATGTTTGCAGGTAAGAGAAAACAGCATTTCTTAAGTGGTGTTCTCATGATATGTGCCATTTTTGTTAATACTTCATTATATAATGCATGTCAAAAGTCAGTATATTCTTTGTATTCTAATGCTGTAATCAATTAGTCATGTACAGTTTTAGAAATACAGCCAAAAAGTACTTTTCTCTGCTAAAATACTGGCCTGGCATTTTCCTCAGTCCTAATGTTGTTTTACTTTACTGTTTATCTGTAATTAGCAAATTTCTTTCTAACTTCTGAGGACTGCATGGGGAATCACTGGCTGGGAAGACAGCTAGGGTTTTTCAGTGTTGATAATAACTTCTGAGGACTGCATGGGGAATAACTGGATGGGAAGACAGCTAGGGTTTTCCAGTTTTGATGATAGAAAAGACATTATACAAAATGGGTGTTATTGGAATCTGTAACAGGGCATTATAAATTTAATACTCTCACATTAGTATAAGGAAAATATATTTGAATATAGCTGGCTTTAAACAGTAGGGTGCCCAAGTAGCTAAATAAGCTCTATTTAAACTCATTGCAAAAATATAATGGGAAATACAATAAATCCAGTTTTAAGTGCATTGATTACCATTTGGGATACATTCCCATAATATAAGAGCAAACAAGCATGTTTAAAATCTCTAGTCTCTTCATCAAGGGTCCTAATTTGTTTAATTTCACTTCATCATCCTTACATTTTGCGTATTTCCTCATCTGGAATGAGACTGAGTCCTGTAGTTGAACTAAATAATCCTTTTGTCAGTGTTTGTTTCTAGTATCTTAGTCACACAGCATTGATATGTAAAACAATATAAATACTATTTCAAAGAAAATAAACTCTTAAGGAACAATATGCTAATAGAGTAACTTACTCTGGACTATATTTTTTTGGTGCATGAAGTTATACTTGTATAAAATAATATTTTAATGGCCTATCTGTATTTTCTTAAATGGGGTGGTTAAAATTGAATGCACTTGTGATAACTGTGCAAGAAAAATCCCTGAAATTTGTAAGATTTCTTTTTTTCCCCACCCAGGTAAAAAAAAGATGTATAGAATAAATTTACCACTTAGTGCTGTACTGTCTAGCACAATTTTAGATGTCACCAGTTCAAGTACTTCATCATAGTAAAGAGGACTCTTTGGGGACATATATACATATAATGACATCTATTAAATTCTGATGTCCCCAGAGTCACGGTGAATTTGAGATGGGACTAGGCCCTGATGTCTCACTTGTATTAATATTCACTGAACACAGAAATAGCCTTAGCTTCAAAGCCAAATGATAATAATTTGTTCATACTGTACCTGTCACTGTAAGTGGTGTCTACAAACAGAGCAGTCTCTCATTAAGGGTAATATCTGTTAGAGCTTGCACTACATTTAGAATAATTGATACAGCAGTTCTGTTCCATTACTATAGATATGTGTGTGGACTAAATACCTTTGATCTTTTGCAGTGATTTAAACTCAGTTGTGCTGACTTCAGAGAAGTTGTAATATTGAAATCTGAAAGGGATTAAGGTTTATTATTGTTAGTCTTTAAAATACTTTAATTAAACTTAGATTGACTTGTATTTTAATAACCTTTTCATCCCTTAATTTATGGAAGGAGGGCTACAAATCATTCTTCTGTTCAGACATTTATAAGTGCTCAAATAGTTTAAAATGGGGTCCTTCCTCACCCTCCCACCCCATCATGTGAATGAATTCTGAGTACAGGCATGGAAAAATTCAAAGCACACTTGTCTTTTGTTCTAATGCTTCCTGACCAGAATATCTGTTGTGTGATTATTTGTATATTGTCTCTTTTTTTCCTGTCATGTGACAATTTACTGTGTTGTATCAAAATGGAGATTTTAGCAAAAGCAGCTCTTTGCTTCCTCACATATATATATATATAGCTGTACATTAGCTCTATCAGGTTATGGTATCAGTTGGATTTTAAATATGCTGGATTACAATGAAAATCATGTGGAACTATCTGCAGCAGTCACATGAACACCACATGAATTTTCATCTTCAGGTTATTGTGAATACCGAATGAATTATTAAGATCAATGTGATTATATTATATCTTTGTGATCAGGGCGGCTGTGTGAGTAGTAAAGTGTGTCCTTGATAAAAACAGTAGAAGAACTTGTAAAATCACAATTCAGCATCTGTGCTGAAGGAGGACATGGACTAGCACGTTTCCCAAGCAACCTTGGGGAAAATTGAAGTATGCAGATGTGCTGCTGGCGTATTTTGAGTGAGTGTATGTATTTATCTGTAGGTAATAGAATGAGATATGGAGTGCCAAGCTAAAATTTAAATTGCCAACTATAAAAAGAGTTAATCAAGACTTGCATTGTCATTTATCAGTGCATTAGAAGTACTCCATCACTGCAGGGCACAGAGATTAGAATGAGAACAAGTAGTCTTTCTTGTTTTTAGAATTATGTGGCTAATGAATTTTGTTCAAGGCAACATTAGGGGTAGGGGAGAGGGAGAAGAGTGGAAGCCTCGGTGGGTGGGTCAAGGTGCTAGGAGGGGGAAAGCAATCTAGGCAGTGTTAGTTAGCATTATGTGATAACAAGTAGGTGGAATTCTGAGTCTTCTGAAAAGCTTTTAGACTTCATATTAATTGATTTTATTCTTGATGTTTGTTTCATAAACCAAAACTCCCTGGTGTAACTGAGAAGCCTTTCTCTACAGAGCAGGTTGGACTAGTCCTGTGGATGAAATTCTACTCTGCTGATGCATTGTCCTTTAGAAAGCAAGTTGGACAAACAAGATGAAAATATTCACTGAAGAAAACCCAGTAAAACTGTAAAAGTATTATTTTACTGTTAATGTTTTTTTGTGCGTTGTAACCTTTCCTCTACACACAATTAAAGAAAACCTAACACCTTAATGTCCAAGAAAAGACTAACCTCTATTTCATTTTTTATAGGTTTTCACATTTACTTTTAAGTGATTTCAGTTGCTAGTAGTGTTTGGTGATTATATAAATTTAGAACAGTTAAGGTTCTTTTGCTTTGAAATGAGCACTTGTGGAGAGTTTTGTTTATTTCAGTTCATCAAAGGAATTTCTCATTAGCATGTTTTTCCTCAACCTTTGAAGATGCAGTGCTTATTAGATCAGCATTGTGTACACATTTCATTATTCACTCAATTACTTTTATGCTAAACTGTTAGTAATGAAATTGATGTACTTGGTGTTGCGAGGAGAAATTTGGGACTTTGAGAATTTTTTAATTTTTTTTAAGGAAAAGTTTTTTTAACTCCTGCTTTATAATCTGGTTGAAAGCTGTAGTTGAAATACTAGCAACTCAAATATATACCTGAAATATATGTTGATCATCCAATAAGCTGATTTTCTTTTCCTACAAGGAGGTCAAAAGTTCAGCATTTTTTTATACTGCTATGAAAAGAAAATGAATTATATTTATTGAGATTTTAACCAATCAAGATTGTAATAACTTGCAATAACAGTCCTGTATTGATCAGGATAATCCTACAATGTTAATAGTAGCAAGTGTTACACACATAGGTAGAAATGAATAATTAACATACTGCTATGTTTTGTGACTTCTTCAGATAAAATATATTACACGTAAAGAATATCCGCAGCTGCTCTAAATTGTTGTAGTTCCATCAGCTGTGACAGAACAAGTGTTTGGTAAACTTTATGTCCAAAACCCTGTAACATCTGCTTGACAAGCTTTTCCTAACAGCAGGTAAAAGATCACATTTATGTTTATTCTTTTCAAATGGATTAAAGAGAGACTTCTTGCAGTTATAATTGGAAACAGAACTTCATTAGCTGAAAATTGCTTTAGATGTTTTATTGACTTCAGCGTTGTATATCAGTTTTGTGTCTTGTTCTTATCACAGAAATTTCAATCCCACTGCAAATTTTAGAAAGTTGAGTTGCTGACGTACTAAAAGATGCTACAAAGATTCATGAAAACATTTGCTTAGACAGTTATGTATAATTTATACAATGAATCAAAAGGAAAAAATTCTGTATATTATTGCAATTCTTATCCATGTTTTTTGAGGAAAATTGTAACTGAGCACTTAAATTTCCAGACTGTTTTAGGTTGATAGCTTATTGATTGATGGAGGAAGTGTTAATAAATTGAATTTATCTATTAATTTGTCCTTACCCTGGGTTACACTAAGTTTTATTAGTAAACTAATTCTAAAAACCTTTTGGGGTTTGTGCTGTTGTCTTGTCTTTAAAGGACTCCTCTGCCAGGCATTTAATTCTACTAGCATAAATTTATATCACCAAAATGTAGAATGTGAAAATCACATGAATAAATGTATAGTATATATGCTCTATAGAATGATTAGGATTTTCCAGAGTTTTAAATTCTTTTCTCCATTATTTTAAAAGGACAAGATTTCTCTGAAGTGCAGAAGAATTACCTTCTGAAAATGTCTTTTCAGAGGCTAATTCCATTAAAAAGGAATTTTTCTTTAACTGTTTATTAAAATCTTGAAGTAAATGTATAGAGCAAGCTTGTACTTTAATATTGTATATCTGAATATAAAGTAACAGCAACCTAGCAGATCATGTCAAGTAGGAAAGCTCTTAAAAGTGAAGATATGGTGGTTACTCTCTTGTTATCTGGTTTTGTTCTTAATCTGTGTTATCAGACCTGGCAATTGCTACTTAGGATGAAAATCTCCAAGAAACTCTCTGGTTTTAATAATAAATTAGCATAACATTAAATAGAACTTTTTAATGATCTGCAGGTTTATGTAAATGATCAATTTGAAAAAGAATTTTATGTAATTGGACACATTCACTACTCAAGCCTAACATTAAGTGTTCTCTGCGTGTCTCATTATATGCAGCTCATAAGGGTGTAATTAACATATTAATTTATATGCAGATAGCCATCTAAATTCCAAAGCATTTTATTCAGCAAATTCCTTTCTGCTTTTGAATTGGTACTGAGGACAAAAAAAGGGGGGGGGGAAGAAAAATTCATAGGGTCAGAATGAGTGATATTCAAACTCTCATGAATAACATCTTTTTGACTGCTCTTAACAGATGCGCTTTTAGTCTGTTTTCAGGACATTCTGTATAAACTAATGCAGGGAGCTATTTTGTTTTTATTATCTCTGTTTTAGCCTGACTGTTCAGTGCAAAAATATGTAAAAACTTGGTGCTGAATTTAGTATACAGCCTTGTGTTATTTCAAGAGCACGCTTAAACTATAAACATAAGAATAAAATGAATCTATGTAAACTATATGTATCTGACCTAGATACTGGATAGTCTTGGGGCTTTCACTCCCACTTCCAGGGAATGAGAGAGTTTCAGTAGTAAGCTGTCAGAGTCATATTTAAAATCACTATGTGGAATATCATCAGACAAGTCATACTTGAGTTACTTTAAGTATTTGATCCTAAGAATAATTACTGTATGTTTCAAAGCCAGGAAGGCAGTTTCATTCTAATGCTAGGTTACGAATGTTAGGAATTGTGAAATGTTAGGGGAAGAAAAAACAGTTATCAATAGTTTAGAAATTAGCTGAGGCAGGGTTGAATATAGCTTTGGACAAGGAAAAAAAAAAAGGCTTAAGACTCTGTTGTACTAGATAAAGAATATTGGATGTTTTCTTGACTTTTGTAACTTTATCGTTTTGCTACATCTGCAGAAGCTGTGGTGCCTGCAGACTCACTAATTTACGTTTCTTACCTATTCTTACCAATCCTGTCATGCAGCATGAAAGGAAAAAACGTTTGTGGTAAATGATGTGAACTCCTTAAATAAACACATTACAAAGCTGATATGTACCATTTGTTAGTCCAAACAAGTTTAAGGTTAAAGGAATGAACTAGAAGACCCAAAGGTGTGTAACCTTATATATATATATATATATATCACAGTCAAAGAGCTATCAAATTTCAAAATCACAGTCAAAGAGCTATCAAATTTCAAAATCACAGTCAAAGAGCTATCAAAATCCCCCATCCCTGGAGGCATTCAAGGTGAGGCTTGACAGGGCTCTGGGCAACCTGATCTAGTTGGGGATGTCCCTGCCCACTGCAGGGGGGCTGGACTAGATGACCTCCAGAGGTCCCTTCCAACCCTAACCATTCTATGATTCTATGAAATTACTGAAAATTAAAGGGTAGGCTATTTTGGGTGACTTTTTTGATTTTATTTTTTCTATTTTTTTTTTCTTTTAAATTACAGTGGATTCAGTTCAGTAAACTGATTTGTGTGATCTGTGGGTTTGCAGGATCCATCTAGGAGTAAGCTCTGGTTTGGTGTACTAACTATCCTCAAGCCTTACTTTAAAATGGTAATGAATACTGTGCTCATGAGTTAGTTTGATGTGGTATTGCTACCCCTTTTTTATTCAGTTTGGATGTCATCTGGAATAATACTGTGAGAAGAGCATTCCCCTTCTCTGTGGTAAATTGAGTTTTTCACTGACTCTAAGAAGTTAGGACATAGTTCTACTGAATTGACTATCTAAAGAGTTGGTAAATTTCTGAAATGTATTTTTATTTATCCAAATATATATTTAAAGTCTTGTCTGGTTTCTCAAAATGACTAGCAACATGTTGGATGTATTTCATGCATTGATTGAAGTCTTGTGCCAATGTATACGCTTAGAGAAACTTCTAAATTGATTAATCTTTCATAAAAATGCTTGTAGAAATCTTGTTTCTTCCCAAACATGCTTCTTGAGCAAGTAAAAAGTTAATCTCCTAAGGTAACAGTGTACATTTCAATAGATTTCATAGGAAAACGAAGTGGCAACAGGGCTATAATTGTATAGATAAATAGCAGAGGTAGTATACTTTTAAAGGTATAGTCAGATTGCTGTGCTTGGGGGATTCAAACAGGCTGTTTTCAAAAATACTTTGGCAATGATAAACACTTGTAGAAATGGTAAAATTTGCCATTCATGAAGAGCTATATTATTAAGAAGAAACTTTGAATAGAATACTCAGTATTCAGAGTTCAGTATTCAGTGTTCCAGCATTTAGTGTTTAGGAGACAGCTGTATCTGTTTGCATTTTGGCGAAGTTGAATAGTTTTCCTTGGATAAGTATTATTTACAGGTTACAGTAAAAGCACTTTCTGTTAGTATATATGCTGATAGTTCTTTCTAATACTAGACTATGGAGCACATAAAGAACTGAATATTTACAAATCACTACTATTCTCTCGTGCGCAAATCCCCACTAATCTTTAACATGGTATATTCCCTGTGCCATGTGTATGAGTGTTATGTTCAAACGCACAAATCTCAATGTGAGCAAAACTTGAGAAACTGATATATGTTTCTTCCTACAAATTGGCTTCAGTTCACAGACTTCCTGTGGTCTTGAAGATGCTGCAGTTTGTGTCGTTATGACAACATGAGTTGCAAGCTTTAAATAAGTCAGTCTTAAGGGTAGAATTTGTTAGTACTGATTGGTAATAGTCTTTGTTTGATTGAGGAAACAGAATTTCTTTCATTTAAAAGGAATTTTCATACTGCCAGAGCTTATACTAGTAGATTTTTCAGAGTCACAATATCAGTTTGGGGGAAAGTGAATATTCAGACTTCCAGTTAGTCTGTAATTATGTCCAGAGATACAGTGAGATCACTGGAATACAGATGAAGGTGAAGACATGAAGTAAATGTATCTGTACTATTTAGACATAGTGTAGGTGCTTCTGACTGTTGAAGATGTTTACATTAAATTTTGCATTTAAAGGTTTTTCTTGATAGTTTTGTGATATTTTTCTTTAACAGGGCATTACTTAATAGCAAAAAGCTTTTTGCACATGCTGTCTTACAGAATCCAAGCTCCTTCTATTCTCATAGTCATCAAAAATTAAATATTTGATTAGCTCTGTCAAGAGTAACACATTTTACTGAGAGGGGAAATCTAATCTGAGATGTGTTGTTTGTCTATTTGTGTGAAAAGTGAGATAAGCTTACAAAACATACACCATGGTGATACATAGTTTGCATAAGGGAATATTCCTCTGTATGTTATGTCATGAGAGGCAATTAATTTTTCTTGAGTATTTTATTTAATTTTGGAAGCTATTTTTGTATCTTCCAGGTTTTCTGGATTTTTTTTTCCTCTTTCTAAGTCTGTGTAAAGTGCTTATAGTATGTTTTATAGGCTCATATAGTGGCTTTACGTGTCTTTTTAAGCACCGAATTAGCCCTTTTAGTTAACATATTCTAGAAATGAGATTACAGCAGTATGCCCAGGTGGCCAAGAAAGCCAACGGCATCCTGGCCTGGATCAGGAGTAGGGAGGTGATCATGCCCCTTTACTCAGCTTTGGGGAGGCCTCACCTCGAGTACTGCATCCAGTTTTGGGCCCCTCACTACAAGAGGGACATTGAGGTGCTGGAGAGGGGACAGAGGCTACCAAGCTGGTAAAGATCTTAGAACATAAGCCTTATGAGGAAAGACTGAGGGATCTGGGCCTGTTTAGCCTGGAAAAAGAGAAGGTTGAGGGGAGACCTCATGGCTCTCTATAACTACCTGAAGGGAGGTTGTAGAGAGGCAGGGATTGGTCTGTTGTCCCTATTAGAGAGTGATAGGACAAGGGGAAATGGATGTAAATTGCACCAGGGGAAGTTCAGGTTAGATATTGGGAGGAATTTCTTTCCTGAAAGGGTTGTCAGCCATTGGAACAGGCTGCCCAGGGAGGTGGTTGAGGCACCATCCCTGGTGTTGTTTAAGAGATGGGTAGATGTTGCATTGGGGGGCATCATTTAGCAGGTTTGATAGGGCTAGGACAAAGGCTGGACTGATGATCTTCAAGGTCTCTTCCAGCTGTAACTGTTCTATGATTCTATGATATAGAAGCTCTTCATCTCAAAAATGCTCTGGGATTTCTTATTGTTATAATCTCTGTCACAGTTTTGTGATCTTGTAACATAACTGGAAGTGCTTCTCCTTAGAGGCTGTCCCCTGCCCATGATTTGATCTGTACCTTTTTTTCCCTGCAGAAAATCATATTACTAGCGAGATGATAATGCAATCATGCATATTTACCCAGATGAATCTGAGAAACAAGTAGGAGGGAAGTCCTGCTCTTGTGTATGTGCACATGTGAACACACATATTGCTGATTTCATTTGAAGGCATATGTCTATTGTGAGACAACATATGATCTGAATTAACATTAATCTAATGAGTAATTTAATGTAACTCCGCAACAGAGTAAGGAAATTGTCAATTTCCTAGCTAGAAAATTCTGTCTGGACATTTTTTTGCTTCCATGTATAAAGAATGTTCATTAAAATGGTCTTAGTTGTCAGGAGAATTCAGAATAATATTATTATTATTTCATAGGAAAACCCTGATAAAGAATTTTTGTAATATTTAGCAAATCTAGGAAAAGATTATTTGCTGACAGTGGCTCATCATGAATAGATCTTCATTTTGGTTTAATGCTGGTTGTATGAATTTATTAAAGAAGTTTAGAAGTTATGCTATAAAACTGGTTATATTAAACTTAGGTTGACTAGTAAAAAAAGAAAAACTGTTTATGAGAAACAACTTCACTTAGAAAACTCTTTGAATTAATACAATAAATATATCAATTAATCATAAAAATGAGGAGACAATGTTATCTTGAATTATTTCACAACAGTTTAATGCTTTAGCATTTTAGTGATTTTGATCAATACTGTAGGTGTTATAATTGTAAACTTTTATTGCTGAAGGATGCAGTCAAAGCTACTAAAATAAAATGCAAGCCTTTATAGTCTTTATAGCTAGAATGGAGCAGCAGCATGTAATGAACCTGCTGAGTGCTTAAACAGTATAGAGTTCCACAGTGAAATGCATCTTACAGGCATTCTAAATCAATTTGTGTAATGGAAACTAAACTATAGGCAGCTGCTATTTGGAATTTATGTATTTTTATTCTTTTGTTGCTGTCTTTAGAAACACAATGGGAAAGTCAAAACACACATTGTTTCAAGAAAAGACACTGAGAGCCTGTAGGGCAGTCTGAAAGGTGTTTAAATAACTAACTCAAATGTATGTGATTAGTAGAAATAAGTTGAAAAAAAAAAGTTGTATTTATTCTATAAATACAAACAAACAAAAAAAACCCTTCTGATCAATTAGCATGGCCTTTATTTTTCTGATCCTAATGTCATGAATGTCAGTGAACTGGCAGAAGTATTGATGTACTCTATTTTTGGCTTTAATCAGTGACAAAGTCTGTGCCCTTTATCAGCTTTACCATCAATCTGCAACTTGTGACCCATCTGAATTTTCATCAGAATTTACAATATTTAGATACTTCATAGTTGCTGCTTCATTCTTGTTTATGTCATGTGAAAGAGAACTATGAACAAACAAGGACTTTATTTCACCAGTTAACTTCAGTTTTTCAAGAGAGTTCTCAGCTATTGCTACAAAATTTAAATGTAAAATACATATCTATTTCTCAACAGAGAAAAAAGCTACTGCACTGCAGTTGCAGACTATGGAAGCTACTGCAAGGTGAGAGGATACAAAAAAAATTATTCACAATTAAGTGAGAAATTCTTGGAGGAATAGAAAGGATGAAATCTTTTAGGGACCTGAAGAGAAAGTTCAAACAGTTTGTGCAGATCAGTGTAAATCATTCATTTAGCAAATAACAATAAGTAAGTGGAAATCTATTTAGAAGCATTAATTTTCAAGGAGAAAAAGACAGTTTGCACTTTACAAAACTCTTATAGTCAAAAGAATTCTGAGTTTTCACCCTCTGCATATTATATAAACATACTCTGAACAGAATACAAATAAAACTCAGAGGAACTGATATACCCAATAACAGAGAGATGATATTTACAGTAATGGGAGGTATTGATTGGAACTTCTCCAGAAACTGCTATAGTCTTCAATTGCTGTTATTTACAGAAAAAAAAAAAATTATTGTTGAATTTTCTTTTTCCTCTTCAACCCAAACATTTGGCTTTTTCGATATATTAAAATTTCTGAGATTTCTGCATTTGATAGCAACAAATACACCTAAATTGTTTGAAAAGACATAACCCAAAGAAGATATTAGAATGAAGAAAACCAAGAATTTTTATCTTAAAGAATGATTTATGAGGTAACATTAAGAAGGTAAATACATGCAATCTGAGTAAGTGGGATCTGAGATGGAGCAACAAGCTGAGAGCAAGGGTGAATACTTGCTTGAAGATGAAATATATTCACAAGAAATGGGCTTACAATAGGAAGTCGAATTTTAGGCTATCATTATATTTCTTAGCCTAAATGTTTGACAGAATAAAAAATGATGGCTTGATTTAGCAATCTCAAGGAGTTCACATTGGCAAAGTAATGACCTGCGTCTGATGGTAGTTGATTATTGAATGAATTGTCTAAGTAATTCCAGAATTCTGATTTTTTTTTTATTGTTGCTGCTATATTTATTCCTAAATATTTAAAATAAACCCAACCATCTGTTATATATACTTCCCTATGAACAAAGTAGTTTTTAAAATTATAATACATTAAAAATAAACTTGAATCATTTGAAAATAGAAGTATTTCATTTTAGAATAGCAGTTTTAACTTTTAGAAAGGGATCTGTGAAATTACTGGTTCATTTTCCTTTAAAGTGAACACATGGCCATAGGAGGCAGTGATAGCAAATCAACTTTGTTCTTCAGAAGATAATACTGACAGATTTCTATACTATGTTTCCTGCACAAGGCTGATAAGCCCCCCAAAAAGACTAATCCATTTGTGCACTGAGAATTGTGAGAAATCTAGAAATTGACTTTTAAATCAGGAAGTGGTTTGAACAGAAACTGACTTGACATTTCTCTATATGCATATGCTTTTTATTTTCTGATTAAAATGAAACAGATACCAAAATATTTTTTTTATTATTTTTCTTTATTCAGTTTTTGAGTGAAGTTGAAAACTATTATCTGGAGAATCTCATTCTTTAAATGCTTATTTCTGTAGTCAACTTCATTTAATTATGCTTATCCATATTCTTATTAGGCCATTGTAAAGTCACTATTTGCATATACTGAGAGATACCTGAATGCAAACTAGCGTAGGTATGCAACATATTACTCTACAGTAAGCTGCAGACTACAGCTAAATAGTGTTTGGTGAATGTTTGCTATGCTTTTTCCCAAGAAATGTAATGAGAAAATCCATAAATATTTTCAGCTTTCTAGTTACATTTCTTCCTTCCTTCCTGCCCTTTCCCCCCTGCACCCTGAAAGATTTTGAAGGTATGTTTTTGGACACTAGCAATGCATTTATAAACATTCAGAGTTATCAAGTTTTGCCACAAGGATTATCTCTGAATAAGAATATTTTCTTCTTTTTAGTCTGTAATTATTCTATTTACAGGACTAGTTTAGTAACCGTTAAAATCAATTAAACTATTGTTAATGGTATTTTTTAAAACCATGAGGTTTTGGAGCAAATCTTGAGACTCTGATGAAAAAGTTTCCTTGCTTAAGACAACATTTAAGCACGCATTTTTAACAAGTAGTCAATAAAAATTAAGTAGAGATTTTAAGCACCAAGAAAGGAAGAACTTAATCATATTTTTAAGAGTGTTTTGAGGGAGAGCTTGATAATGATTCTTGGGAGGTTTTTGAACAAGAATCTGGTAATGTGGATTTCAAACCTTGGCTACAATTTCAGTATGTATTTTACTGATAATTTAGAAGCTCATTTTTCTTTGCCCTGTTGCTATGGCAGTTTTTTTTAGAGATCCTATGCTGTTAAAAAGGAGTACATAGCACAGAAAAGTAAGGGACACCTCTGATTATTAGGGAGAAGAGAACCATACGTGCCTTCAGATTTATATATAGATTAAGAAGGTTCAAGAAGGGGATTAGTTTTCTTTCTCCTTGTTTTAGATTGTAAGTAGTCCTTTACTGCCAGTTGTAGTGTAACTGTCCCAGTACCTTTTGTCATTTATCTAAGAACTACTAGCATTTTAAATTATTATTGTAACTATTTTGGAAAACAACTGGGAATGGGGTTCATTGCCAGATTAATAATTAGATCAAAGACACTTCATTTAGTGTATTTACATTATGAAGCATAATGCAGTGTTGAGGAAGTGTGGGGAAGAGCTGCTTGTAATTTATTCTACATTGTATTTTCAACGTAAAATACTAAACCAACTGAACCATAAGCCTTAGGTGAAGAGATTTCTCTACTTGTGGTATTTACTGCTTGGATAAATTAGGTGTATGTAATAACCAGCTGTCGACCTCCCAATGTAATATAGTCAAGCTGCATAAATTCTGCATATTCAGATACTATTACTTTCCCTGATGCAGGGCTTGGTGAACTGCTGCAAATAATTTCATACTACGTAACCTAATTTCATACCAGCTTTGTTTTTTTATTTTTATTTTTCTAGTAATTTAATGGAAACCATGTTTTTGTAGCAAAGTCTGATTGCAGTGAAACTGCCAGAGCTCTACTTCTTGAGAACATGGAGGTAGAAGAAACCGGAGAATGTGAAATTTCAACTGCAGTGACAGAAAAATGAGTGAAGAGTCCTCATTTCTAATAAAATGTTTAGCTGTGATGCAAATATTACCGTATCAGTAATACAATCTGAGGTTTTCTTCTCCCTTCTTTAATTTAGCTGCTCAGAGTAATGATGGAGTAAGGTCTTTAAGAGCCTGAGCTGCTCTCTAATTTCAGTGAAGCTGATGAATAAATTGGATAGCATAACTGACCATCAAAAACAGCTTTTATTCTCTAATGGGAAAGTTCCAAAAGCATGTTAGAAGGCTGCTGGTAGCTAGAAAGAATGCAAGAAAATAAGCAACAAACTTTACCAAATGTCTGGACCACATTTTTTTGTTTGTTTTTGTCTCTTTAATAAAATTTTAACAAAAGCTGATCGTATTATGAGAGAGAAAACAGTTTTAGACATCTTCCTAATTAGGCATATCAGATTGCACTTCACTCAACAAACATGAAAAAGAAGTTGCAAACTGATACATTAAATGGGCTTGAATGTCTTTTAATGCTTTGCTAGTCAAAATAGAGCACCAGCTGAGATCCAGTAAATAAGATGAAAGAAAAATTTCACAGCATATGGTGTGATTCTTGGGGTGTCCAGTGTAGGACCTGGACTTGGACTTGCTCCTTCTGGGTCCCTTCCAACTCAGAATATTCTGTGATTCTATGACTCCCAAAGCATTTGATGTACCAGATGAGAGAAGTTTACTGATATGCCTTTAATTACCAACTTGAAATGAAAGGTATTTTTCTAATACTGTGTTTTTCACACAGTATTTGTCCTTTTCTTTAAGACATTTTTTATGAGTTAGTGGACAATTGAATAGCAGTTTGCATGCACACATAACCACACGTACTATAAGGATAGAGTGTGTGTAATTATGTAGATGACGATATGAAAATAAGTAATCAATGAGACTAAAGCTACTCCACATTAGGCATTCCCTGTGTTTCTTCATTCTAAAGGAATATGGCTCAGTTACTTTTAAACACATTTTGTAAAAGTCTAGATTCATAGCTCATGTCCTGGGTCTAGTAGAAAGCTATGTCAGTTCTTGGTGTTTCATACTCTGTTCTTAGTTATCCTTGTGTGAACTCATTTTATATCGATTAACCTAATATGTCACTGTTTCACTCTAAGGCTTTATGTCTTCATGTAATAAGAGACTATTGATTACTTTTCCTAGTCTAGTGAAACAACACAGATGAAAAAATATTGTCCCTGCTTCATGATACTTAAAATTGCGTTAGAGATGGATTTCAGTAATCAGCTGACCCAAAAGCAGTAGGCAAGTAATGAAAATTTAAATTAAGAGGGGGAGCAAACCCACACTGTTATCTAAAACCACAAGATACACAGAAAACATTTGTTATAAATTATTTAACTATATGGATTATCAAAGCTAAAAAACCCTTTTAAAAATTTGGGGCTTTGTCTTTCTGTGTATTTCAGAGACATTTCAGAGATATTTCCCCTTGCAATGCAAACAATTTCTTAAGCTTCTTTAGTTTCTGCTCTGAAAACCATATGGGTAGAACGTTGAGAGTAATTTCAAGCCATTATTTGTAACCTTGTTAAGCAACAGGAAAGAGGAGGAGGAAAAAATGCGGTAGGTCTCTGTCCAGTGCAAACTGTTGCAATTGATTTGGCTTCAGGCTGAGAGTTAAAAGCAAGCTAGTGCATTACACAATGGATCTATACCGTATTGTGTTAATATACACAAGGGGATTTTTTCCTTCCTTGTTTTGCACTCAGCTTTAAATCCCAAGCCTGATTCTGATTCTACCTTAGCATATTCCACTTAAACCTGTAATGGCTCCATTGAATCCACATTGTTATCAGAGCCATGCTGTTAGTGATTTTGACTTGTCAATTAGGATACCTAAGTGGTGTCTTTGCCCCTTTCTTATCTTTGCAAAGAGGATATGAAATCCTCTTGGATTTGTGCTGATCAGTGGAGAATTCAGCTCTGTTAGTGGAATGTACTCATTACTGTGGTGGCTGTTTGAGTCTCCTCTTTTAATAGAAAGTTGCAATTTCTTTTTCTATGAAACTTTTATTAACTTATGGCTGCTGGTCTTGCTCCAGTGAAACTGCCAAAGGTTTTTTAATGTGTATTTTAAAAACCAAACAAGGCTGTGTTAGTTCTAGTAGTTGGATCCTTGTGGTTTTTTATTGTTTTATGATTAGATCTGGTCAAGCATCCTGTCTGACATGTCTCCAGATATCATTTATGCATTGCAATTATTTTAAGCTTGTAGACTTCAGACTGAGTACACACACTGCAGTTGAACCCAGGGAAAATGTCTAGTTTTGATTCAAAGATACAGATTGTTTGTACAGCGTTTCCTCCTGAGAGCTAGAATTTAGTTCAATTGCTTGCTTTGTACTCTGTCAGACTTCCACTATCAGATAAATGTTCAATCAAATCTCTCACAGAGTCCTGCTGAAGTTGGGAATTTTAGCGTACTATGTGGCGTGGAGCAGCAACATGAGCAGACAAACAGAACATGTCTAAGTAACGGTCCCATCCCACTTCAACACAGCTTAGTTATCTTTAAAGATATTTTGAATATTAGAGGCCACACAGAAAATTTTATAGAGAGTTTTTACCCAACTAGTTTGTCATCTCAAGTATCTTGAATGCCTCTTCTGCTCAAGGTATAGCTATTTATAACAGGATATAGTTAGACATTCCCTAAAGACAGTCCAGTCCTCCTTGAGTATTTCTTCATTCAGGATCACACCCTCCTTCCTTCCACTTCCCTCCCTTTGTCTGGACCTCATCTCTTGTTCCATCTCCTTGCTAAGCCTAATAAGACAATCGAAATGGCAGAAAGCCAACTCAGAAAACTAAATAAATATGCTGAGAGAGGGAGAGAGTCAAAGGGTATAACAGAGAAAAGAATTACTCCTTTAAAAGGGCAGTAATTATTAGATCAGTTCAGCTATTTGATTCTTATTAATGCTTATGACCTTAGCTTCAATGTACAAATAGGTTTTAAAAAAATAATAAAATGGCTGGATCAAGCATTTAAACCTTATCATTGATTTTAAGGATTGGAACAGAAGTTAAATAACAATTAACTTTCTGAATAGAGACTTCCTTAAATTCACACAGTACTCTTACTCCCTTTTGTGATTATGTAATAATTGGCACATGGAAATATAAGCTATTCATATATGTAGATGCCCATTTGTTCAAGCTGCTGAAGGCTAAAAAGAATTTACTCACATGAGTCTCCATCAGCTATCACAGACATTTTTGAGGTGACTTTACTGCCAGAGCAACCTGACAACCAGTCCTCAGTCCAGGTTCTTATGTTTTAGAATAATTACATGATCAGTGGACCTGCACTTAAATCAGTGACCAGGTATTAGCATTATGACAGAAGGCCTTAGGAATCGGAATCCAAGACAATAAAGCAAGCAATGATCAGCTTAAGTTTTCATTCTTGCATATATGCACAGAGTTCATAGATTTGAATGGAATCTCTAAGGTCTGTGATTGCAAATTCCCCAGATAATCTCACAGCCCTATTGCATAGTTATGCCTGTTTCCATAATCATCCCAAGCTTTTATAAACACATTGCATTTCATCCTTATTTGCATAAAAAAACGTGGGGGTTTTTGAAGGAAGCATGGAATCTTTTTACATGATTAGCTAAAATCCATCCTTAAGAAAAACCTTACTGCCCTTACTTTGTAAATCCTGGAATTACTACTACCTTTGTTGTAATGGGCCCTCCTTTACTTTAAGAGCCTGGCACTAGGACAATGTCTTTTCCATTACAATGACAAGTACATAAGACAAATCCCTCTTGAGAGTCTTAGCTGTTTGTTGGGGCTTAGTGTCAGCTACTCATTTCTGGGAGGCCAGATTAAGAATCAGAAAAGATGTTTTTCCTAGAGCACTATAGCTGCTACATTAATGTGTATCTGCATGTCAGGAATAAAAAGTGTACTGAAAAGCTAACCTTTTCTATTGCATATGACAACTACATAGATTTCTTCTTACACTGAGGACATTGATGTTTACTACTTTCAAAAGGCATCTTCCCATAACAAATCCAAATGGATTAATTCCTCTCTCTCAAAAAAAAAAAGCAACATATCACAATTACATTATCCTACCCAGAAGAGAAAGAAAAGCTGTCTTTAGCTATTTTTTGCAATCTTTATTTCTTGATGATGTTTTTCTAAACTTGCCTGTCCTCTCACTTGCATGCTTGTGAATCAGGACTACTTCAGAAATCAGTGATGCTAATGACACTCTAAACTCAGCGTAAGAAAAGCTTCAAGGCCTGTGTGTTTATTCATAAATGCTGCTGAAAACTTCTGAATACTTAGTTCTTACTGCATAGAACTCCAGTCACTAGCCACTGTCTTTTAAGATTTTGTAGTATTTCCAGAGAATTGATTTAGGATAGATTCTATCAATGTGTGCTTTTTAAATTGATCTGTTATTTGACAAAGACCTAGAGATCCACATTGTTTCATGTAATTGGATAAAATTTTTTTTTCCCAAACTGCAACAATAAGGTCATAACTGTGAATCTGGCAAGGGAGAAACTTTAACTTAACCTGTGTTATTGTCCTAAAGCCAAGGAGGTCATGATTGTTGTATTTTAGTTTATTAACAAAATTATAAGAGAACAGAGTTTTGAGTATTTAGAGCTCTGAGTCTTTGTGATCTATAGCAATGAAGCAGATATTAGTGGCCGTGGCCAAGTAGCAATGCTATAGACAAAAGAAAACTTTACATTTTCAAAGTTATTTTGCAAGAAAAAAAAACCCACTAAATACTTAAAACATAACTCTGTCTTTTGTGTAGCATAGTTATTTGTGTCTATAAATTACACCCAAATGCAAGTGAATATCTGTCATGAGTAATGCTGATTTTTTTGCCTTGGAAATAGCAATACAATCATCTTTAACCTTCAGCATTTCATAGAAAGTTTAATATATATGATTTACTGACACAAGACTTTATGACATGATTTGTCTTAATATTAAATATTGAATATCCTTTGTTACAGTTGACTTTTAGGCAAGAGATGGGAAAAAATATGCATTTATGCTTTTGGGGTTTTTTTCATTTCTCTCTTTATAGACATTGATGCAATGGTATTTTGAAGTCAAGATTAAAGCAAAAGCTGATCAAATTATCCTTCACCTAATGACCTGCTTTCTAATATTGATGAACAATATGATAATTTGCCTGAACCACCTTTAAACATATGCCACTGAGGAAAATGGAAATAATGCTTTTAAATCATGTAAACGGTGAATAAATTGTAATTAACCCGATGAAAGCATTATATGATTATTATATTTTCTTGAGTCACTTGTGATCAAATCCTAATAGTAAAGGAATATTTCAAAGGAAATAACGTTTCCAGTATCATTTGCTTAAAATAGTACCATGTGCCATGAGAATATTGATGCTTACATACAAATTGGATAGCTCAATTACTATGACACAAATGTATTTCCCTCTTTCTTGCCCCAGGAAACTCAATCCAGACCTATTCCTTATTAAACAAACACACTAAACTACTCTTTGATCACATCTAATGTGTATAAAATGCATGAATATGGAAAGGAGTTTTAAATGTCTCTTGAGCTGGACTCAGCAAAATTTTTTACCACAGTCTTCCTTATAGATGTGAGACAAAGATGGGTAGACTCTTAAGTCAATACTTCTACTGTTTTATTGCCTTCCCTCAGCAGTAAAGAGGTCAAAACACCAAAACTTCTGTTTTCCTCTCTTTTCTGTTCCTTTTTGTCATCCTTAAGTCTTAACTAGGACTAGTGTCTGCTATGAGTTTAAAGCGTATGAGCAAAAGCATTTGTGCATGTCCCTGTCAGCAGCTAAAATCATAATATAGTGAAATCATACAAGTACAGGAACCATAATTCTACAACACTGTTGTCAAAGCTAGTTTCACCTAGTAGTACAGGAGTAATAGTAACCCTTCCTGTGTTTCTTTTCACTTGCTTATTAGTGATTATCCTCACTACTCATCTTGGTACATGGAATGTTACACAGAAAATTATGCAGAAATCTTCATATGTAAATGTATTTTTTAATTTTCTCACTAACCTTGTCTGCTCAAATGTTCCAAGACAGCAAGTAGGCACTTGCAGCAGTCTGCCCAGAACTACTTTTAGCACCGAAAGATGAGCAAATCTCATTAATGGCTCTTTAATCATACTCATTCTACAAATAATAGAGCTCCTTTATAGCATTGTAACAAAATGCAGAACTAAACAATATCCAAAATCTACCCACCATCACCGGAAATTATGTAAGAAATACATGCTGTGATTTTGTCAGTCCAGATTTAAAGATTAATTAATTACTATATTATTTATAGGGTAGGGATGGCAAGGGTGTGATATTTTGTTTTGTTGGGTTTTTTTTTTAACCATGGCATATAGAAATAAAGATATTCCTTAGTTTTAACTTCTCAGTATAAATTAAAGGAAATACTTTGGGACACTGGACAATTTTCATTCTATTGCCATTAATATTACTTATATTACTTTTGAACATAGAAGCAAAATCAGGATGGAGTACTCTTCTATCTTACACCTGCACTAAAACCATAACCAGAGGACAGGCACACAGAAATTACATTACTAAAATAATCTTTTTTTCCCTCTTAACCCATTTACAGTAAGACCATTATTGTAAGCGAAGTAAATACTAGCCATAGCTCATTATTTGCATGATCATGGACAGAAGAACAAACTGTGAAATGTTTAGTTTTCCCTTCTTGATTCTCCATGTTTATTTGAACAGATCTAGGAAGAGGAGTGATAATAAAAACTCTCAATTTCTCCACTGTGATGTGATGTCCAAGATACATGTTTTGGGAGGGGTAATGTGCTGCTGGTAATAGAGACATTTGCAACAGGGACTTCTGCTGCTGAATCAGAAAAACAGAAACATCTGGCTTGTAACCAAATCCCATCATCAGCATTGATATGGAAATTAGCATATTTGCTTTTATTTTAGTTTAAAGTACACATCAGCTATATTTCTTGTTATATTGTTGTTATATTGTCTTACTACTTGTTGCCTAAAGCATCTTAACGCTCTTTCCTTCATTTGGACATAGTTTGACAAACACTGATCTTTTTAATTAGCTTTTTCCCGCTTCCCAGTAGAGTAGAGTTTAAGTTTACATAGGAGCATACTCTGTGGAACTTACCCGTGGTCATGCTGCAATTTGATATAAATTACTCCATGTTGTATACTGTACCCTCTCTAGCATTATACCAAACATGATCCTCTGTAAAAAAACTATAGGATGAAAAGCTTGAAATGCCTCCTTCTCCTTACATTCATGTTCATACTACAAATACCTGTATTATGCAGATATGCATATAAAATTTGCTTTTGCACTCACTAAATTCGGTAAGAATGGTGTAGGTAAGAGTCCTTGATCTGCTTACTGCTATCATATCTAAATTAATTTAGACTGAAATTATTTAAATACATAATAATATGGAAAATGAATTCTCACATTGAAAGTCCTACAGAAATTGATGGACATATCTAGCACAGGGGTGCAGTACTTGATACAGAGATCCCTGGATTTGTGTTCTTATGAAACACAAAATACAGAAATATTTGTAATAAAAATGAAAAGATATTTTTATTAATATAGTAAAATTAACTTAGGGAGATACTTTAGCTAATTAAGACTCTAGTAATGCACTTGTATGGCTACTGTGCTTCCAGTCTCACAGAATGATACAAACAGGTTGGCTGAATTTCTGAACGAAAGCAGGAAATCTAGACTGATCTTACATCATAGCTATGGCATTTGAAAGTTTCACCACTCTTCATTATTTACTATCCCTTTATTCTAAGAGATAAGGAAATATTTTTTTTTTCCATTTAGGCATGTAATTAAGTAAGATATACAAAATAATGTCATTCTTGTATGGCTATGTAATTGATCAGTGACAGGACAGAAAACTGAAAAAGGGATTCAAATTCATTACCAAACTATCCATTCTTTCTAATAACGTTTTCCGTGTATCAATCTTCACAGACTGTGTCCTGAAACCTTTGAAATTACAGGCACATCTAATCTGAACTTTTATTAGTTACAACAATACATCTGGAAGGCAGAGAAACACAAATCTCGTGTAATGTGCCAGATAAAAAGGATATGCAGCCAGCCATTAAATTTAGGTTGGTAAGAAAGATCTGGAGAAGAACTGACTTTCTGAAAGACATACACAACATCAGCTCCTATTAAACCACAAGTCAGTAAAAGCTGACTTCATTCCAAAGCCAATGATGACTTAAGTTCTTTTCTTGGTGCTCAGAAAGTTGTCTATGTATTTAGCAGAAGCAAGAAACTAGACATTTTTCTGTCTCAGAAAAAGTAGGGAAATGTCTATGATCCTGTTCCTTCTGTTACACCAATTAACATTTGAATCGCCTTACCTATACTCAGGGGGAAGGAAAATAATATAAATGAAAGTCTTAGAAACCATGTTCTTCCCTGACTAACACGTTGGATATGCACATATATGGATTTATCCTAGCCTTTATCTATGGATTCACATTAATGCTGCCCTGAAGATACAATATCCTGTAGTAACCAGAATTCCTGGTAAAAAAAAAAAAATAATACCTATGTGAAAGTCATGTAACTTTAATGCCTATCTAGAAATCTTTCTCATTTTATTCTTTTTAAGATGAGAAAAGGCTATCAGCATCATGATTAAGTCATGTATACTCCTTTGAACAATATTCTCATGTTGAAAGTCCCATATAAATCATTAAGTTCATGGCTTCTTAATGAGAACTGTTTGAAGGTAGAGAGTATAGCTCATGCAAATTAGCTTTTGCAAGAAAGACTTTAATTTAGAGTAAAATTCTTAGTTTTTCACAAGTTTTCATGGGAGTCCTTACGTTTCAGTAACAGTCAGCCAGTGACAAACAACAGTATGATCTTTATCCTGACAATTGTAATGTAACTTTTCGTTTTGATTCCTTGAACCTAATTTCTATTAATATGTAAGTTATTTTGTGGGAAAAAGATGTGTTCTCTATTCTTGTTAAAAGCAAAGAACAACAAAAAAGTAAATAGAAGAAATGGAATTATAGGTGAGTGTTTCCAGCCCTTGAGTCTGTAAATCAGGGTGCTGAGGTCAGTGAGGTCTTAAATGCCTTGAGGAGCTTCACCTGCGTCTTCTCCTCTGCCAGGAGCTCCATTTCAGTTTGTTCTCAGGCAGTCAGTGTTCCTGATAACTGCAGTGTATGGAGGTTTGTCTTCATCTTTGTAGTTACTTTGTTCTCTGTTGACTTCAGACCCACAATGTAACTGATTTTTTGCTGCTTCTCATCAGGTTCCTGGAACTGCTCTGACTCTCACTGTGCCCCCAGGGCTGGTGATGAACTGTTGGCAGCTCCCTGTGATGCCCAGCCTGCTCAGGCCTTATGGGTTGCCTGTGGATCCTGCCTTTATCCTGTCTCATGGAGCAGCTCTGCCTTACTCCTTCTCGATGTGGTGAGTCTTTTCATGCACACTTAAAAGTCACCTAAAAGAGACTAATATTTTCCCTTAAAAGTTAAGCAATCTTTAGTGAGTTTTGGTGTTTTGGTGTTTTGGGTTTTTTCCCCCACAGCCCTAAAGGCGTAAGGAATACAGGTTTTAATGTCTTGCAGACACAGGATAAATGTGACTACAGTTAAGGAATGCAAGAGAAAATTAAAATGAAAGCTTGACTGCATATGGTTTTGTTGGTTTTCCTTAATCTTTTTTGTATTAATACTATAAGATTATAAATATTTTAACAGTTGTTTTCTTGGTTCTAGAAGAGCTAAAATCTTTGTATTTGACTTATGAAGTCTACTTAATATTTGTGCCAACAGCAGCCATTTCAAGTAAATAAAAGAAGGTTTACTTCAATATGTTTATATGAGCTATCACAGTATATTGTAAAGGTCTGACTTATATTAATGATGATGCAGAAAGCTCATTTATTGTCAGATTTCTTGAATAAATTCCTAATTCCAAGCCTATTTCTCTAAGAATGTATTTTTATTTTTCTTAAACTTCAGATGTTGGAATATAACATTGATGTTAATTTACAAATAGCTGTTGACTCTTTAGTAAATATCTACAGCAGGAGTTAATTAGGTGCTGCTGAGGCTAATTGTGAAATAAATGGTTCTGAAATATGAGATATCATGAGGGTAGTTTACAACTGTTGCTCTGAGCAGCTAATCAAAATTAACTGCTGTACAAAGAGCATGTCTATGCTTCCTGCTGTTTGTGATTTCCTAAACTATTCACTTCTTAAGCTGTTTACACTCAAAATCTTTTTTAGGGGCAAAGGGAAATGCACGTTATATGTGAAGTCAAGGATTTCTTTTTAGTATAACTGAATTTTTCACAGAGTAAACATTATTAGTCTATTACAGAAAGGGAAAGAATACATCTATACAGGAAAAAAAGTCTCAATACTAATACCCTTAAAATTGTTCTACATGCTTTTTGAAACTTCCTACCCCTTATCTTCCTCAGCAGTTTCATTCTGATGTTGGTAGTGGAGGCATTAAGAGTTGAGCCACCAATATTTGGAGTCCTTCACTGAGAGGAACAGAGATATATATAGATAGATAGATAGATATTTAGAGATTTTCTCAATCTCTATATACATATGCCTTTTTATACAATGCCTAATGTACTATGCTATACCCAAATTTACTATATGTGATGCCTTTTACATATATTAGATGCTATTTGCTGTGTTTGATACCCCTAAAATTTTTTACTTCATAGTGTTAGGATTCAAAAACCATAGTGATATCATACAAAGATAAGTGTAAGATTTTAGTGGTGGACACAAACAGAATTGTTATAGCTAAACCAGGTGAAATAAATCTGCAAGAGGCAAGTGAAATAATGTTCAGATAAAGCACACCCTGAAGCCTCTGCTAGGAGGCCTTGCAATCTCAGTACAGAGCTTGCCCCTGACAATACTTTCTTGAGCTTCAGTGGATATACTGGACTGTTACGCAAAGTCTCACCAGAGAATAACAATTGGATCAACAAAACAATGTTTCATTTTCAATAAGTAAGAGTAGGAGTTGAGCCATGATTTGATATTACATTCCCAAGTTTAATAGACTCTATATTCATATAGGTATTATTTTACGTGACTTATTAATTAAGATAACATTCTCTTTCTCCTATTGTTTCACATATGGCTTGTTCCTGGAGGTATATCAGTGGTATTTTGCAAACTGTCAGTGATTGATCTCATTTTTTTTTACTAAGAATACATGTGATCACTGTAGAGGAAAAATACAACCATAATAAATGACACGATTTGATCTGAGTTTTTGTCAAATATGCTTCTGTTTACAGCCTGACTTTCTGACAAAGAGCATTTTGCATTTAATAACTAACTGGAATCTTGAGCAGAGCTCTAGCCCGGAAAAACTACTGGGCTGCTTAATAGTATAGTTTATGCTCTGTCACAGTAACAGGTGCCAGAGTTTCTGCCAGCCACAGAGTTACCTCTCTCCTGGATTTGGCAAGATTCCCTTTCACTATGTACTGATTTCTCTAGCAAACTACAGACTGAGCACCCAGACTTAACATGACAGGGACTCTCTGATTTCATGAAGTTGTATTGATCTGTTCTGCAAAGCTGCCTCCCATCTTCCATATTTTTCTTTTTTGTCATTCCAGTTCTCATCCTCCTGTTCTTCACTATTATATTTTTCTTTTATAGCTTTCTCTACTCTTTCTTTTTTCAATCTGAACCAATGAAAATAAGTTAGTAATTTGAAGACATCTAAACATTTGTAATAAAACTCTTCATTTTGATTTTGAACGTTAGAATATCAGTTTTTAGGCTGCTACCATGTTCCATTTTAATACTAGAGGAAACAACTGTTATGAGACATTCTAGGTTGTGTTCACAGAATTACATAATGTCATAAATTGGAAGGGATCCACAAGAATCATTGAGTCCAACTCCTGTCTATGCACAGGACAACCTCAAAGTCACAATAATATGTGTTTAAGCATTGTCCAGATGCTTCTTGAATTCAGTCAGAGTTGGTGCCTTGACTTCATCCCTGGGAAGCCTGTTTCAATGCTCCACCACTCTTTGCATGAAGAACCTTTTCCTAGTACCTAACCTGAACTTCCCCTGGCACAGCTTTATGCCATTCCCCTAGATCTTGTCACTGGTTACCAGAGAGAACAGATCAGCACCTACCCCTCCTTTATCTCTGGTGGGGAAATTACATATCGCAATGAGGTTTCCACTTAGTCTCCTCTTCTCCAGGCTGAACAGACTCAGTGACTTCAGCCATTCCTCACATGGCTTCTCCTCCAGGCCCTTCACCATCTTTGTGGCTTTCCTCTGGATGCTCACCAAGAACTTGTTATCCTTCTTTTATTGTGGTGCCCCAAACTGTACACAATACTCAAGGTGCAGCTACACAAGCGCCAAGTAGAGTGGGGCTATGACCTCTCTCATTTGGCTAGTGATGGAGTGCTTGAGTCCCTCTAGGGCCCAGTTGGTTCTTTTGGCTACCAGGACACACTGCTGACTCATATTCAACTTGGCATCAAACAAAACTCCTAAATCCCTTTCTGCAGGACTGCTTTCCAGCCTCTCATTCACCAGTCTGCAGATACATCCAGGGTTGCCCCCTCCCAGTCTTTCAGTATAATCCCCTCTGTATCTCAAAGAACATTAGTCAGCACTGTTAAAGTAGTGACAACTATCACTTGCCAAGTAAAATGCTTGGTATGAACTTGCATGATGCATTTGTGAACAGAGTATCTTCCATCTCTCACTTGAATGCCTGAAATCAAGAAAGTGCTTGTTTGTTTGTTTAAACTCAAACAGGTCTACACATTGTGATATTGTCTGTTGTTGAAAATTATTCAGGTTCTTAAATTTGCCTTACCGGCCAGTTGCTGGCCAGATAACTTGTAAATGTTGAGACAGACTGAGATACAAATTTCTTTCTAAAGGGGTGATAGTATTTTCATTTCATTTCTATACAAGTTAGCTATTTTTATATTAATGTAAATATAGATATCTTAAAGTATGGCTTTGTCAGCTTTTTATGAAGGCTAGAAACCTTTAATAGGAAATACCAGCATGGGTAACTATGTAAACCACTTGACATCTGTTTGTATTTATAAACACAATTTTCATTTGCTGTCATTTATTCACTCTTGGCACATATAAATGAAGTGTGACAGATACCCTGTGGCTTCTATTGATGAGAGGATTAATAAAGCTTGTACTTTCATTATGACATCCTAAGCCATCAAGCATTAAGACTTCAACAGTCTTTGTTGAACACTGACACATTGCGTCAGTAATCAGATATGACAAAAGACAAAAAGCTGGCAGAAATGGGACTTTCAGCTTTCTCATTACAATAATCTGTGATTCGATGTGTCCCTAATAATATAGAGCTGTGGACTTTGTAGACAGTTTCAGACTCAATTTTTGCTGTATCAGTTCTCCTTTAAAGATGTTTAAAAAAAAAAAAAAAATCTGTGTATCTATTTGACAGGAATATTTAGCATCCCCTGATAATGCCAATTGTCATGGTGTTGGATGGTGTAGAGCTCTTTTTATGGGATTATTTCAATCCATAGTCTTCATTAAATGCTATTGGCAGGTAACTTCAGACAAATTCCTAAGTAACTCTTGGAATGTCCAAACAATCACTTTAGAAAAGAGAGTTCTCTGATTTCATCCACGTATGAGAGTGATTTAATGCTGGTATCTTTTATATGTAGACTCTTGAAACATTTGACTCATTCAAATGACTTGTCTAGGTCAGGTGGAGACAAGGAGCATACAAAAGTTGTCCAAGTGTTCTGTCACCCAGCATAGGTACTGTACTTTTTTTTGTTTCTGCTATAGGAATCAAAGTTCTTTCTCTAAATCATGGTAATGGCAATTAGCCTTTATTGAGTTTTTGGTGGTAAATATTAAATCTCTTTGCAAGGAAGATATTAGACAGTTTTTGTGTGGACACTGAGGAACAGAATCTTGCAAGCTTCTGTTTCTGATCTGTGTTGTATTTCTAATCTACTGCTGGATTGCTAAGTAGTCTTGCCCAAACTAGTTCTCCTCTCTGAGTAGCAAATGCATTCTGTTTTGAACAATCTTCTAAACTAACAGATTTAGAAGTAAATAGATGAAATAAATTAAAAAAATAAAATCAAGTGTCAAGGGTCTACTTCTTTTAAAACAAGAAAAAACCCTACCTCAGTTTAACTCTGTGGAACTTTTGCATCTTTATTTCTCCTCAAAAGTTTCAGATAAGTGGAGTTTGTTGTAAGAATGTACCAATCTTCATCTTAACGAAGTAGAGAATTTCTTCTTCTTTGAGCAAATTCCTCCCCACTACCCCTGGTTGCCAAAACACACTTATTTTTCTCATAAGTAGCAGAATGGGGGGGAGTATTCTAATTTTGTAATGGTTTCAATTATAAGGATTTCAGAGTTATAAACTTCTAAATATTTCTGGTGAAATGGATGTAAATACTAGTTTTTGGTATTGGTTTACTTCTTTCCAAATATATCTGTGTTTAGCTTTCACACTTTGGTGAATATTGCTGTGCAATTCAGGTTAGTGCCAAGTTAGGGACTTCTTGGGTTCCCCCTAACATGGATTGAATCCTGAATGGTTTATGCATGCAAATAGTGTTTTTATAGCTTTTATAATCTTTGATTTTACTTGAAGTTTTCCCCAAAGCTCACTCACATCCTGGGTTTTTTTTCAGTTAGTTTTACTATGATTGATTTGTTAACTTCTTTTGCAAGAGTTAGATTACATTTTAAGCCCTCAGCTTACTTAATGCTATGTATAAGCAAATTCATACTATTCAATCTCTTTATTTCTGTCTTAAGGATTTATCTTTTCTTTTAGTTTTGCTAGTCAAAAAGATCTTTGACTTGATGTTCTGGCCCCACAGTCTAAGAGAGCAAGACTAGTATTTCAGGCTTCCTCCTTTCTTTAGTACTTACTATGTTGGTTGCCTTGCAACCCTGTAGCAGCACCAGACATTCTGCATGAGGTTCTGAGCTGTGCTATCCTGAGACTTGCTTCTGTTGCCACTAGTCACATAAAGATTTATGTGTTGAAATTTCAGTTTTTCTTGTACAGTCCAAACTATTCCAGAGTGAATGTATAGTTTACCATGCACAGTATGTATCTGTGTACTTGCTGGAGTTGCAGTTTTAGTGCTATTTTGCCAACCTTGAAGCAGCAGATCAATCCCTTATAAAAGCCTTACTGTAAAATGATGATGCATTATTAACTGGCTTTGAGAGAGTGGACTTCAGAGTATGTAGGTGGAGGGCAAGTTAGTCTTCAGCAATCTGTTTTAGCTATGTAAAGTTTGAAGAAATTTGGGGATTGGAATCTGCTTTAAGTCAAAATAGAGTAGATGTCATTAAAGCTGTCTAATAGTTCTTCTTTGAGAATTTCCACATTAAGCTTAATTAGTTTTACTATAAAACTATTTTAAAGGATAAGTATCATACAGTAAATAAACTCTTACAATATTCAGAGTTGGGGAAGAGAGGATATGCTCTGGAATTGGCTCCACCTGGGCTATTTGATGTTCTGAAATCTAGGAGTAATAGTCCTCACAGATTTTTTTATTTTGTTTTTTAATAGTGGATTTGATGGAGTCAAGTTAAATTGTTTTCTGTGTTTTGGTTTTTACATGCAGAAATTTTGGGCTCCCTGAATATGCCCTTGCAATTTATATAGTGATTAATCTGGGCTAACACAACTTCACCAAATAGAAATTGGAATTTTGAACCATCTGTAAGTATGAAAATAGATATATGGAAGCCCTAAGATCATGTGGTTCCTTTGTCATGAGGCTTTATCTATAGCTACTTTGGCTATTGAAGGTCTCATTCTCAAAATATTACTACTGTTTACAAAACAACCACCTGTTGAACATTCTTATTCAATTAATAAGTCAACAATCATTGTTTCCTTTATTGTTTGTTCAGAGGCAGAATCCTGTCAGAATATTCCAAATAGCTTCTTAACAAGTAGCCATACATAACTCATTCTTCATAAATATAGTTTGCATTAGAGCACAAATGCAGTCTTTTAAATTTCATAGAATAAATCCACAGTAGAAAACCATCATCTTGGTTATCATTGTTTGCCGTTTTTTTTCCGAACCTGACCTCCAAACTCGAGCTACCTCTTCCAAAAATGCAACCCAAAAAAAGCCTGAAGGCTGGGAGTCAATGCCCGTTTTGGGAGGGTTTCTGAGGAAATGAGAACACATAAGTTGTGAACCCCTGATGGAATAGCAAAATGTCCTGCTGAGCTTTTTCAGCCAGTAGTGTGCTAGATACAGAATTTAATTATATCTTTGGCAGTTGCGGTCACTTCATGTGAAATAACAACCTCCCAGAAGGCTTTTAGGAGTGATTTTTTGTGGGCTTACATGTTTTTGTTTGTTCTTCACCAAGAGTAGAAAGAACATTGTATATGTAACTCTTTTTACTTTATTAGTAGTGAAAATGCATGTTAACCTGAACTATATTTTAAATTAAAAAAGTAATATTTAGCTCTAAATAATATTTGCCTTCTGAAAGGCAAAATTTCAGCATCTGTAGGACTGGCAGAATTTCACTTACACATTGCTCCAAAAAAATTCATAAATGAAAACTGAATGAATAAGAAGAGGAAAACCTGATCTTCAGTACCAGTCAAAAACATGGTTAAAAAAACCCTGTACTTTTTAATATAGATACGTATGCGTAGTATGTTTTACAAATGCATTATGCATAAAATGAAAGACAGTTGTAATTTTATTTCTTTCAAACTCAAGTGTAAAACTAATCTGAATGATTTTTGGTTGGATGGTAAAACTTTTAAAACCAGTATAAAAATGTAATGTCAAGTTATTTAATCTATTACTCAGGCTTACTCATCAGTGATATGGAAGCCTCTGATTTTCTGAGAGCTCAAAAACAGGCAAATGAAGTGGTTGTGAAAAAATAACACAGAATAACTGTGCCTAGAACTTGAGCATAAGGCAGTACCTATCTAGTGCTTCATGTGGACAGTAAAAATGTGTGGAATTCAGTTATATATTTAACTATGTTCAGACTACAATTCCAGCAGCAGGCTCTTTGAAGTAGGTGTATCTGATTCTCATTTGCCTTTTTTTTTTTTTTAATATAAAGGTGCCATAATGCAAATAAGTCAAGCTAGCCTACTTCTGTATTTGAAGTCAGGTTTGTATTCCTTTATCTTGCTGAATAAGATCCTGACTTGGCAGTTCATTGACTTCAAAGCTTTTCTTTTGGATCACTCTGATTTTTCCAGCTTTTTGTACCTTTTTCAACCTGAGCTCTCAGATACTCTTTTTTTGGCTGACCACCAATTGTGAATAACAGTAACCTTTTTTTTTTTTTTAATGTGTTGGACTGATTGTCTGTGATGCCACTTGATTATTTTATGCCAAGTTAATTGGTAAAGTTAATTACAAGAGGTAGTTTTCAGAACAAGAGTAGTGAAACCTGTATTAGTATGAATTATTGCTGCCACAAAACTTATTCTATAGGTAACTGAAAGTGTTTTCACTGTGGATAAATTAGGAAAGCCCCAGTTCATGGCAAACATTGATTTTTAATGTGGAATTTTCTAAGTCTTTTACAAGAGGTAGAATAGAACTTTGAGGAAGCTGGGCCTTTTTTGCTATTGCACTGTTACAGTGATCTCTTGAAAACACTGAAATGGATGGCTGAAAATTTTCTGAAATGAAAAAGTCATGTAACCTTGTTTCCTCAGGTGTAAGACATTTATTGGATCATGCTGTACAAGTTGCTCTGAAATAGGCAGGAGAATAAATATTCAAGAAATATTCATTTTGGAGAAAGCAGCTGTAAGAGGACATACTCTCTTAATGTCAGCAATATGGTAGTGTTGACCAAATAATATTGGACATGTCCAACTTTGTTCACCTTCATATATCAACTATGCCAAGTACTATTTACAGAAAAATTACAGATTCACTGCAGCGCTTTCATCTGAACACAGTTGGCAATTAATGGCTCTAGCACTCTAAAACACACACACACTCACCCATTTAATTACTTTTAAGACATTTCTAAATCCATTAGGTGGTAAAGAGCAAACCTCCAAGATGAAGGTATAAAACACTAGCTTATCCGGCTGGGTTTTTTTCCCTTTTGCCTCATAGATGCACAAATTAAGAGTTATGGGTCACAAGCTGTAAAACCTCATAGCTTGAACGGTGAATAAGTGAATTCACATGATAGACTAGTCTGGACAGAAGGCAATTGAGGCCCTCTTTGTCATCTATTATGAGATAATTTCTTTATGAGCTTATGGAACAAAATTTAAGTCACAGAGCACATTTTCCTGTAAATTTGACAAATCCAAACAGACTGACAGCCTTTCTTGAAAAACAAAAAGAAAATGGGGAGGGGTGGGGGGGGTTGGATGTTATCCTTATTGTCAGATTTCTGATAAGAAAATAAAACTCAGCAGGATTCATATTCTAATTAAAATAGG
The DNA here is from genome assembly GCA_013396975.1 of Bucco capensis. NCBI lineage: Eukaryota > Metazoa > Chordata > Aves > Piciformes > Bucconidae > Bucco > Bucco capensis. The sequence continues at coordinate 145,402 of VWZO01021437.1, forward strand.
GCAAGAATTTATTCATTACCCCATGACACTTTCATTACATGTCTTTTGTTTTCATCTAGTTTTTCATTTAAAAAGAGAAAAAAGCAAAAAAAAAAAACAAGCACTGAAGGAAACTTAAAGTCCTCATCATTTGAGGGGTTCAAATGAGATGGGGAAGACTGTAGATTAGATGCTGAGTTTTATAGTTTTGAACTTAATGTTTATCAAATAGTCACATATATATGTGACATGAAAGGCACTGCAGCCTGGTTGCTTGGAGTAAAAAAGAACTATCCTTGCTATGCTAAAAATTGTTCATGTGTTGGTTGAGAATTATAGTTGTGTGCAGTGCTACTCCCATCTTCCACCCAAGACTTAGTAATTCATAAGCATTACTAAGAATTCATGGAATAATTGATAAGAAATGGAGCTTAGACTTTGTGCATCTACTTTTGGTAGCTGGATTAAGTAAATCAGACTGGTGTGTGCTCTGATCTGCTATGGGGATAGAGCAGTAGTTTGTCTCTTCCTGTTTGAAAGAGAAGGAAGCTGAGAAGGAATCATGCAGCACATGAATACTGCTATGCTCTTCTGCCAGCACAGTTTACATACCACCCTTTCCTAAGATTATGGTTAAGGCTACATTCTACTGTGTGTGAGACAAAAGCTTGTTTGTAGGCAATGAAAAAGATATAGGGTGTAAGGAGAATGTGGTGGGTTTGGGAATCCCAGGGTAGATGAATGAATATTATCTCAGGTTTTTTGTAGGAAAACAACTGTGAATATAAAAGCTTTCATCATTAACACATGGGAGAAGGTATCCTGGAAGAACTGTTTAATTATTTTGGCCGAGTTTTTCTTGCTCAATTGAGATGGCGATAACACTTTCCACCACCCTCCTTACATACAAGGAGCATAGAACTAAGCTTGTGAGATCTTACTAATAGGTGTACTCTAGATATACCTATTTAAGTGAAGTACCTCAAGAATGTAACAATGAAGAAAGACATTGACTGTTGTATCTGTTGCATCATCAGTGACACAGATGTGACTTGAACAGCACTGATGCATTTTCTAGTTTTTTCTGCTGAATAGCTATTAGAAAAAAACAAATCTGAGTCTGTCTATATTTCAGGAACAATGTATTTCATTTAGGACAAGAGAGCAGTGCAAGGTTAATATTTCTGCTATCCAGAGTTCATATGAAATATGCTTATGCAAAGAGTCTCTAAAGCAGTGCTAGTGGGAGAAGATAGGGTAGTTTCATCAGTGCATCTTGAATGTGACTTCACTATATTCCATTTAACCTTTTCCATGGTATATTTTATACTTGTTCCTGTAGCACTACTCCCTCAAATGATGTCAAGACCATGGTTACTGTTAAAAGCCTCTAAGAAATTAGAACTGTGACTTTATAAAAACATGCTCACAACTGCAGAAAAATTCCTCCTTAGTTAATTTCAAAGAGCTATCTTTGGAGCAACTCGCTCTGGGTCGCAACCAATAACTGAGCTTGCCACACACGTTGCCCAGTCTTCCCTGCTACAATTCCCAGTGCTCAGAAATGGTTGATTTCTCTGGGAGGGTAGCAGTTAGAGTTTTACCTTTTCTGTTTCCAGTGTAGACTGTTAGTCCTCAGTTTCACTGCAACTAACTGTAGCAACAGCAGCCAGCCTTTCCTCCTTACCATCTGCATCCTCCTGTGCAGATGCAAGACAAAAAGGGAAGAAAGGTAGCAGTGTGAGAACATGTCAGTTGAACTTAAGAAGTACTGCTTGTAAAAGCCACCAGCTGTGAGGGTATTTGTTGTCTGTGGTGTGTTTTTTCACCCTGTTTTATCACTACTTTTCCATTCATAATTACAAGTTATCCCAAATGTTTCAAAGTGCAATTGCTGGTTATTTAGGCTGACTATGAGCATTTGGGTTTTAAATAGCAAAAATCATCTTACATTCAGAACTTTGTGCTAGGAATTTCAGAATAATGCAGGACAACCACAGTGAATTTCACTTCTTCAGTAGATTTGCCTCAACAGTCCTACAAAATGTCGAGAGTCATTGGCTGTGTGAAATCTTCTTTTCCATCTGTGATGCTCAGATTTTTAACCTAAGTGAGACATTTTAAGCACCTGTTTTGTTGGTAAACCCACTGTCCTGTGCCTTCAGGAATAAGGTTTCCCAATCACATAAAATCCTGTGCAGCCTATGGAAGAACACATCAATGTTGACAGTGATGAAGCCCATGTAGTTCTTTTAGTCTTAATGCTGCTTCAGGAAAGTGGAAGTAACTGTGTTCTCTGTAAGGAAACCAGGAAGAAAAGCATATAGGTAATATAGTGCCATCTAGAGACCCTAGCACATTGGAAATTATGTAGACACCTCATTTACAGATTGCCTCTACCTCTGGAAGGTAGAAGTATATCACTTGACAATTCCCATTCTATGCACCTTCTATTCCCTTTAGCAGTAATCACCAGCATATGACTTCCTTTAGATTAAGGAGGGAGGGAGAGGGAAGACAGGACAAATATAACTTTCCTCTTATTTTACTAGGTCCTCTAAACATAATTTCATAAATCATTCTTCCTGGACATGCAAGTCTCCCTGGACTCATATGCTATAATTATTGCCATCTATTATTCCTATATTTTCATTGAAATTTCCTTTTCCACAGTTATAGTTGCATAGTACATATAGCTGCAAGATTATGGTACTTAACTCTCTCTACGGACCATGCAATTGCTGATTACAGCATTTATTTTCAAGGGGACATCTGTGAGTGGTACAGCTATCTATCTCCAGAGGCTGCATACTTCAAGAGTCTCAGGGTTGATTTGCAATGAATAGTGAAGTCATTCTGTGTGATACACCTCATTGTTGCATACATGTTTTTATTCCCTAAATAAAAGGCTAAATGTTATTTATTACTGTACTAATCTAAGAATAGCAATGTACTAGAGTGATGGAAAGAAGATGATGATAATAATCCCTTGGATTATAGTATTCTGTCAGACATTACAAATGTTGTGATAGGAGGTGCTATCCTTTAGAAAAGACTAGCCAAGTATTTAACTTCTATGTATACAGAAATATCATAGAAGATTCAGAAAATAATACTTAAGGTTTTCCTCTAGCTGATGTAAATTTTTCTCTAGTAAAACTCCCAGGATTTGAATGTAGCTTTTCTAATTTGGGCTGGTGAACTGCCAAAGGAACAAAGTTCTTTGACATGCATAAATCATGGGAGTGTATAACATAGTGATATATCTATGGTATGGGGAAGCAGTGATATTGCCTTTACTATTGTCTACTGATGTTTGCCAAACTACATCATCTATTACAACTTTTTTCCCTGGGACTGCTATTAGAGACAAAAAAACACGAGACCAGAAGCTCAGCTTTCAATTTGTACACTTCTTTTCCCCCTTCATGTCACATGAAACATTCATCCACAGTGATTATTTCAGACCACTGAGAAATTACTGCCCAATTAAATTAAAGTTTTGCATCCAATCACAGTAACAGGTATTTTTTTACCCCTGTATATTTTTCTGCACGGTATTCCTTACCTTACCTTGTTGAGGTGTATTTAACACTTACAATGCTATACAATATTTGTAAGGCGGTCTATAGATGAAAGACTTATAACTGCAACACAGGTTTATCTGCTGTTATTAGCTATGGCTTCCTATTTTGTATTATACACTTAAAGGCAAAAAAACAAATATCACATATTCTTAATATTGAAGTATTTGTCAATAATCAGACCTATGTCCCATTTCAAAATAGATTGTGTCATTGCTGTAATTACTTGAAGAATCACCTATATATGTAGACTTGTTCACATAAGTTATTTGTGATGAAGAGCCTTTTGTTGGGTAAGACATCTCTGGAGGGAGGATAAATGTCACAGAGTTTTAAAATGCAGCAAATCAGGGAAGAAGTCTACTCATACTGATTTTACTAGTATGGTATGAAAGGTATTTTTACATTAAAATAGAATTGTAGTCTTCTGTCTCAGAGCAGTAATTGATTTAATAATACGAAGCTGCTCTTAGAACAATTCAATTTCCAAGTTGAATGTAAATATGTTACCAATAAAAGGAAATGTCTGTTTGTTCATTTAATTGCTGTATGCATTATAAATAACCTGACTCCTGAAACGATCTATTGTAAATAAACTGGGTTTATTTACTTTCTTTAGAGGAAAAGGGGTGTACAAACAGCCCTTAAAAGAGTTTATTGTTTAGACTTTATTTTAGGAGTCATACTAACACTTTATTTTCAGTAGTGCTAATTACGTCATTTCATTTAATCATTTGAAAAATATACTTGCATAGATGCTTCATGACTTTTTTAGCCTCTGCCACTAGAGCATTGCAAACAAAGTCTATATTGCAGCAAATGTCCCAGAAAATGTTCAATAAATATTGTAATATTTAAATGGATTTGGGCATTAAATTATCAGTAATAAACTTTAACTGACTTCTAACAGCGTTAAGTTGTTAATAGTTGTTAAGGTCAGGTTCCATCTTGCATTACCTGTATAACATCATTGAATACATATTATCTCTGTTTTTCACAGTTCTGTTTTGTAACAGTAATATATTAGTGATAGGGATTAGCTTGATTTGCCTTAAATTAGGATTGTTAGTCTTTTGTAGTCAGTAAATTGAATAGATACATTTTTGAGTACAGAGTTGAGGCTTGACTGTTACCAGAGGCATAATGTATGCAATTACTCATAGGAAGTGGTAAGCAGGGTCTTCAGCTCTTGCTTTCTGTGGATAATGGAGAAGCTAAGGTGGCACTGAGTTACTTCTATATCTTCCACTGTATCTTGATAGCCTTGTGTTTGTGTCAGTGTAAAGCTACTCTAAAAAAAAGTCTGAAACTTGGAGTTTGCTATCACATGAGCTTTAAGAAAACTATCAAGGAGGGTTAGGAGTTTTGTTTTAAAGCTAAAACAAACAAACAAAAATAAAACAAACTGAGACCTAAATTATAACTCCTGGAGATTTTAATCTAGGGTAGCATGCCTGGGCATTGCTAAACTAATTCTTCCCTACGTTCCTGAGTCAGATCTGTAGAGTGCCAATGGATTAACTAGTCTTATTAATAGACACTGGTATGTTCCTGTTGTGACTTGCTCAGCCTTATATCTGATCCTCTCTTATTTTGTCTTGTGTAATCAAGTTCAATTTAAGTGGTACAAAAAGGTAGCAGTGCGATTTGGCAACATTTATACTCATGCAGTTCTGATGTTAATGGCATGGAAGATAGAAGGAAACAGAGGAGGAAGCTAATGTCTCTCCTAATCTTCCTTTGCACTCTACTCTGTTCTTTAATGACCTTTTTTTTCCTCTCTTTTGATCATGACGTGTATATAAAGAAAATTGCGCCCTAGCATCACGTGAAATGACATGAAACAGTACTAATTTTATAGAGAATAATTTTAGGCTCTTGACAGTGACAGCAAACAGACAAAAGACTAAACCAGGCCACATAAAACTGGTGGTGAGACTAATGAGAGAAAGGACAAAGATTTAGACATTTCTCTAGGTTTAGATGATTTATTACTGAACTTGGACTAAATTACTTCTCTTTTTTCTTACCCATAGCTCCCTCATTTTCATCTGTGTTCTATTTGCAAGTACCTGTGTATGCTATATGTTTCAAAAATAGTGTAAAAAGTTTGTAATACATCTGGTAAACTAGTTAATTCCTGTATGTTGATGAACGGGAGCTGTTTTCTTATTGTGTAGTTGAAAATAGGAAATTTCATTATGACAATGGTAATTTGCTACTAGTTAATGATCAGTTCCCCAGTATAAGTTTCTAACTTGAGGGAGAGAGGAACGACTGGGTGATATGAGTGTTATATTATGTTCAAATATAATTAAAAGTATGACTGACACATTTGCAGTGTTATATACTTTTTAATATTCCCTGTTTATTTAATCACTTGGACATCTGCAAATCTCAACACAAGTTTTTACATCATTTTTTCTGTGATGTGATTTTCCTCCTTCTGAAGAAAGCTGGGAAGTGTAAAAGCTACACAATTTAGCATGTCACAATATTCTCCAACAGTACAGAAACAATCTGTCATACAGACTGTCAATATTCCTAGCTCTGAAGGAACATATTATGCATTCCCCATATTTGTGACTTTATTGATCTTCTGTCATTCCCACAGAGTGCAACTGATATTTTCTAACAAAATGTAATTTGCTGGAACAAACAAGCAGTCAAGTGCTGATGAAAAGAATTCTAGGAAAGGCCACTCTGTCTACCAATGAGTTATGTAGGACAGTTCTGTTTAGCTGATGTCTGCTTTGTATGCACTTTCTGATGCTCACAGACCTTATTAGCACTGTGCCTTTAATTAAAAATAACTACATTTTCACTTATTAGCCTCAGTGTTCCCAAACTCAGTAATTGAATTTTTTTTCAAAAGTTCTGATAGAAATTAGTCATCTAACTTCCACTGAATTTTAATGATATTTTGATACATGCTTGCAGCCATAAAATGTTTCCTAAAAGAGACTGTGAACTGATGTTGCATGTCAAGTGTGAGAGTTCTTTGTGCTGTGCAGGGATGAAACTGCATTAAGGAAACTGGATTTTTCAGAACAGCCAAAATTCTTTGGCTTTTAGTCCAAAGAATTAATTACTGGTTTGTAGAAAAATTGAAGTATTTTTCTAATGTCTGAGACTGCATGGCTTTGACCTGTGCCTAACAGCCTTGTGAGAAACAAGGTTGTTTCCTATCAACAAGCCGTCAGAGATCATATGAAGTGGTTTGTGGTTGGGGCCTTTTTATTACTGTAGTTTATTCCAGCATTGCTTTCATTTATGTCCTTTTTGGGCTTCTTTAGCATTATTAGTTTCATTTGTAGTGACTCTTGTCTTACACTATAGGTGTATTTCCTTTTTGTCATTTAGCATGTAACGCCTTGAATTTTTAGAGATGGCAGCCAACTGCTTTCTCTGCTAGATTTTTTTTTTCTCTATTCTCCACCATATCTAACAACATTCTTGTCTCTTAAAGATGTTAAATGTCTGACAGAAGAAATAAGACCATTAAGCCTCATCTGTTGTAGCTGCTACAAAGCTCACTGTAATTGATCATTTTAGTTACTCATTAACTTAAGGTTAAAGAAACCCCAGTTTTGCACAGGCAAAGTCAAGACTCAGTCTACTCAATGAAATGCACAAAGCCCGCTGCTATTTCCATTTATCACTGTTAGAGGTATTTGCAAGATTAGAAGAAATCTTACCACCTTATTTTCTTTCCATAAAATTGCTGAGGATAGAGGAGAGAGACCTCAGGAGGTAATTTGGTCTCTGTACATCACTTGTTCAAGCCTAACCTCTAGCCATCTGTTCTTTCTTGCATCCTGTAGCCATTGCTCTTACCTCTGTAAGATCTCTGAAGATATTCAAGACTAAATCTAGGATCCACTTATTTCTGATGTCTTTGACATAGCTCTCTCATAAACACAGGTATCATTTGAAATATAAACACAAATGAACAGTCATTGCTTATTTGTACTATGTCACATATTCCTATATTTCTTTAGTTAATATTTACTTACTGTTCCAGAGCAGGCTAAGATTTTCTGGTATATTTATGCAGATTTCTGTATTTTATATGAATTAAGCAATATCACTTTCAATAAACAAACATGTTTACTTCAGGCAAACTGCAACAAGAAGAGAAAAAAACAGCTATGACTAGATTAGATTTTGGTTTAAGCTAAAAGCTGAAATTTCATTGAGTCACAGCAGGGTCAACTTGAAGAATCACAGCATGCCAGGAAAATGTAAGAATTTGATCAGATTTAAAAATAATCATCCTTTTCAGACATTAAAAGAACTTAAATGATTAAAAAAACCCAAACAACAAAACCCTCCTTCCTCAAACACCCCCAAACCCAGAAATAATCTTTGGGTATTTACTGTAAAACCTAACATCATTCTCTGGGCCACATGCAGCTAGTCCAGTCAAATATTGCCATCAGTGAGTTCTGAGTTAATTGTGTAATTGTTAAATGTGACACATTTTCCTGGACTTTTCTGCACTTGAAAATTATCTTTGCTTCTTAGTGGTACATTTTTAGAATCCAGTCCTGTTGCTGGTTGAACTAACACAGAGTATTGATGTATTTACTCACATGTGAAGTTAAAAATGGAAAAGAAAGAAAAACTAAACTCTAAAGCCTATTTAAAAATTACTGTGGGTCATGTAAATAATAAGAATTCCAGGAAAGAGGCCAACCATTTGAACTGACTCAACAAATGAAGGAAGCAATTTGCCACATTGATTGCACTGTGAAATTAAGTAAAACTCAAAAAGTACCCAAGAATCATGTTGCCAAGTCAGAGAAATGCACTTGAACTCCTTTGATTTAGAGGAGGGGAAATTTTCCATAGTATCTGCTTAATTACATCCCTGGTGGTCTTTTAAGTTAGGATTGTGATTCTGATTTAAAAGTAATTAAAAGCTGATGAACAGACTTTTTTAAGAACATAATTTCAGTAAAGCAGAACTTAAGACAACTGACCAAGGAGCCTTCTTTTGACTGCTATAAAGCTATGAGTTCATCTTTAATCTTTTTTTTATAGGGCTCTGCAAATGTTCTTAGGTAAGCTCTCTTCTCAGGCTTCTTTTTTGTCCATACTCTAAGTGTATAGAAGTGTGGAGAAAGTAGTCAGAATGAGGGCCCATGGTCTGATGTAAGGCTGTGATGAAAGGAAATATATGAGAATCAAGTGGGTTGGAATTTTCCATCACTACCTAGTTCAGTAGGGGATCAGGCTGAGTAAAAATTCTCATCTTTATATTGCTCCAGCTTGTCTTGACCAGATAGATGCTGACATAGCAAAGAATTTTTTTTAATAGTATGGTTTAAACTCCTGGAATGCATTGCAAGAATTGCATACATCAGTACCTTAGACCTATGTCTGTAAGCTCTGTAACTTTTTTTGTGATAACTATACTTTTGCTTTGTACAAAATCTTTTGATTAAGATCTTCAGTCATCTGCTGTAGGACAACAACATGCGAAAATGGCAGCAGAAAGAGCAGGGTGTTAGATTTGGCATGTTTATGAATTACAAACACGTGTTTGACTTCATAGTGGTCTCAAGTCACCTTTGCAAAGTTAATTAAAAAAATAAAACAAACTTCTACTCCATAATGAATAAGACACACACCATTAAAGCATTAAATTGAATTTGCATACCTTGTCACAGCTGGCATTCTCCGTGCAAGAAGGTGAAGAGCAGTGTGTAGCTGGGAGATCCTGAATGATCTGTCAGCCTGAAAAAGAATAGTTTCCGTGTTGCTGCTTTTGCTATTTTTGGGTGAAACACCACTAAACACAGATAAATGAAGTAATCTGCATTGAGAGTAGTTGGAGTTCCATCCAAAGCAGTCAGCTAAACTCCTCCTTCCTGTGAGGAAAAAGAGGGTACTCTTAGAGCACAATGTATACTAAGAATTATGATAGCATTGCTTAAGTGTAGGCAATAACTGGAAAACTTATCCGTTTTGACCTGAGAGCAGGAGTACTCTTGCAAAAAGTTCTTCAGCTCATGTGAAGAGAAAAAAAAAAAGTTTTTTTCAAATGTATTAAACAACAATATTAAACCAGACTTGGGGGGAGGGGGTTAAAATAAAATCTACACTTCACCCTGAACTTCCAGCTAAGATCTGATTGCTTTCATAACAATACAGCTTCATATGCAGTAGGTTCTAATTTCAGCAAAACTCTAAGTTTTGCTGGAAAACTTAATTGACCCTTCACATAATTCTGTATATTACTTTTTGTATGTCAATATCATATCTAATATTTTTGGTAGAATATTTTTTCAGCAGTCCTAAGCTTTCTATATGAGCTTCTATGCTTTTTTTTTTAGAGCTTAATCTATTTTAGAATGCAAAGAGAAAAAGACTGAAAACTCATGCTTATCTTATCAGTACAGTTTTACAGGCACAGGTAGGACTAAGAAAGTTAATACTTAGAAAGTCAGCTGCTAAGTAGGCTGCAGATAATTTGATTGTATGAGAATGGCTTCTATCTGTAGGAGCATATTGTGTGATACTAAGACAAAAAAGTGAGGGAGTAAAAGAGAAAATATGCGTCAAGTTTGCCCCCTATGGAAATTTTGAATACAAGTGAACAGAAAAGGATTAAATTTTGTAAATATACAAGATGAGCTTTCTGGTCTTGGCAAGATGAGCAATACCGTTTAATACCCAACTGTGTACCAAAGATCAAGATATCACTTCAAGGAGTACCAATTTCAAGATCAGGGATGTTGGGCAGGAAATAAGTTTCTATTAGATCATCTTCTTTGCAGTTACTTTAAGCTGTACCTGATTGTGGCAGCCCCCACCAAAGAGCTGCAGATGCTTACAGAAGAGCAGAGCTCTTACTCTTGTTCTGTCTCTGACATGAAGTTAGGGCTGTTTCTATGCAAGATGGATATTGCTTTGTGCCAGTAATGTCACAATCAGCAGTTCACAGTGGCAGATCTGACCTTTTATAGAGATAAAAGCTGCTCTCATTATGTAGCCTTTAGGTGTATATGAGTTTCTAAGCACCTCTTTATGCTGTAGAGCACCCTGAATTTGAATTACTTTAGAAAGGATTGTGTGGAACTTTGCTTTTAACAGGATTGCACTCTCTTATCCATGTGTCTATTTTTATTATCTTAGATTTCTAAATAGAGAAACAAACAAACAAAAAAAAAGACCTTTAGCTAACGGATATCAGGAAATCACTTTTTAGACAGTTTGGTGCTGTGAGCTTTGTCCTTGAGAGCAGTAGAGACATTTTGGACTGTAAAGACAAAATTACATAGAAGAGAGAGTTGTTTCAAACACATGTTATTTCAAGGTAGACAGCTGTTCACTGCATGAGTCCTTCACTCACTGCTGTGCTCGGCAGTTTACTTTCACTACTTAAGGCAGTAGGGCATGGAAGACAACTTCAATACATCATTTTTCTATTCCTTATTCAGGATTGTCAATGTGACTGTATTTTGACGGCAAGAAAATGATGGAAACCCAACAGAATGTGGCTGAGTTGAGGAAGTTTAATCTCCAAGAAAACACTTTGTTCTTCAATTAATACAAACCACTCAGAAATATATCTTCAAGGGTGTTATTTGGAACAAAGATCACCACTTATCTCGGATGTACACACTTTCTTTTCTTAACTAGAGTATTCTTTTCTTTAACATACTCTTTCAGCTCTATGGAATGCCAGGGTATTATAGTAATACTAACCAGTACATAGTATCTTTAGTAACATTTCTAGTTACAGAATTCTAGTCTGGCAGTCTATTTGAATTTTCTTAAGTAACAAAATAAAAGCAAGTTAGAATGCCATCAAAGTAGGAGTTAGTGACGGAAATCTACAATACCAAGACTCACAGAACGGATAAAATATCTCTGGGATAACAAAGTTAGAAATGAAATATTTTATAAATACTACGTACTTAATGTGAGCTACTGTGCACTCTTACTGAATATTGTGACACTGTAGAGTTTAGCAGTCTTTTCCTTTTTTTTTAGAGAAGTGGTTATAAAATTATCTAAAGGCAGTATTGTCTCCAGCTAATAACCTTGCAACATCCTTCTTGGTATTATCCAGAGTCTGTTCCTGTATCATCTTCAGAAACCTACTGTTAATTCCAAACTTCTGTGCTACTCAAAGCCTTGCATTCGATCACCCAGTTGTTAGATTTACCAAAAATATGTATTTATATTTATATATATATATATAGTAATGCAAGTCTGTTCCCTTAAGGGAACTAAATAGATTTTCAATATAAAAAATTATTCTATTATCAACATTGTATCCTAAAATTTTATGAGTACTCATATAGCATTAAAATTAAGAAACATGAAAAATTTTCAAGTTATGTGTTTGTCAAAATCTCAAAGAAATATTTCAATCATTTAGTCAATAGAAATGTGAATTGTAGCAACGTTTATTTAGAAAGTTGATTGATATCATCAAGAAGTTTGTGTGTTTTATTTTCCCATTAGCCTGGTTTCTGAGCTGCTTTCACTTAGGAAATACTACCTCATTTCTCTTCCACTTTTAGAAGCAATTTTTTTTGATTGAAGAATATAGAGTGTTCATAAGTAGTGTGTGTCTACACATTTCTCAAAGGAAAGCTAAGTTCATTGGCAAAGTCAGGCAGCATGTTATCAGGTATCAAAGAACAGATTTAAAACCACCAAAAAAACCTGAAGGATGTAGATAAGTGATGCTTCCCTAATGCATGGATGTATAAAAGCCTTGTTTATCTGTTGCAGTAATAGGGCTTTTTAAAACGCCAATTACCATACATTTTTTTCCAGAATGCAACAGGGGTAAAGAGGGCTCCTTTCACTGCTGGTAAACACAGAATCATCTGGGTTGGAAGGGACCTCCAGAGGTCATCTAGTCCAATGGACCTGCAGTGGGCAGGGACGTTCCCAAACTAGATCATGTTGCCCAGAGCCCTGTCAAGCCTCACCTTGAATGCCTCCAGGGATGGGGCCTCAACCACCTCCCTGGGGAACCTGTTCCAGTGTTCCACCACCCTCTTGGTGAGGAACTTTTTCCTAGTATCAAGCCTAAATCAACTCCTCTCCAATTTAAAACCATTGCCGCTTGTCCTTTCACTACAGGCTTTTGTAAATAGGTCCTCTCCAGCCTTCTTGGAAGTTCCTTTTAGGTACTGGAAAGTCACTAGTAGGTCCCCCCCGAAGTCTTCTCTTCTCCAGGCAGAACAATCCCAGCTCCCTCAGTCTGTCTTCATAGGAGAGGTGTTCCAGCCCCCTGATCATTTTCATGGCCCTTCTCTGGACCTGCTCCATCAGGTCCATTCTGTATTAAAAGCTCTATTTTCATCTCTATTTGACTATTCAGACTGCTCCCACCTTAATTTTTCCTCTTTTATAACTTTGTGAGGAGATTCAACCAAATGAGCTGCTTCCCTTCCTCATAAACATTGGAATATCTCTCATTCATTAAGTGTGCTTATATTTGATTTGCTTTACAAACAGCTGAACAAGCACTTTGTCCAGTGGGCACAGCTTGCTCACTAAATAACTAGATCTTTATCTTTTGGAAGAACGCATTTTCTGTATTTCTGAGTATAAAAGATACAACATTAAAAATGTACCTCACCTTAAATCACTTACTACCTTTGTCCTTGCTGATAAGCACTTTTTTTAATGTAAACAGTGGAAAAGGAACAGATAGATGTTAAGCCAAGAGAACTTCAAACAAGTAACTTGCAATATCATAGACTCATAGAATGGCCAGGTTGGAATGGACCCTAAAGATCATCTAGTTCCAATATAAATGTTTCAGTTTTGCTAGTAGGAAAATATTTGTATCTTTAGATAAAACATGGGTTTTTTGTGATCAAAACATGATCTGAAGGAAATTGATTAATTCTTAAGTGTAGTAAAGAATTATATAGGGTATGAAATTATTCATGAGCAGTTAAATTTGCGGTATGTCCAAGGCAAAGGAAAACTTCTGTATGCTTAGGACCTGAAGCTCCCATCCAATCATATGCAAAAAAAGAGGTAAAAAGTAATGGCTGGGCCAACGAAGCAGCAGTTCAGGCTTTTGCCAGTCCAACTTACTCATATACAAGCCACAATTAGTGGTATTTGTGAAGCTGTGATAATGCATTGTACATGGTTCCAAACCTGTAATGTGTTTCCACATCAGAAGGAGCAATGTATATTGTGGCTCTGCAGGAGAATGTCCTGTACCTGCACGTCCTGGAGTTCCCTTCCTTTGGCTGCACCAAGCATTTGGCTACTGCAATGCACTCCTTCCAGCTTAAGCCACATTCTGGTTGCAGCTACAAGGCTAATGTGTCTGTTTCATTGGTTTTTACATGCTTCATAGAGAATGCTGTGTAGTCACTTTTGTAACTGCTTAGATGTGCATCTTCTTTGCATGTCAAGGGTGCCTGGAAGAGCAAGCAAATTCAACAGATTTCCTTAACACAGCTGAGTTTGGAGCTCTTTCGATGTGAATCAGAGCATGCAAGAGTTGCTGGGCTTTCAGTTTTATTTTTTCTAGCTCTGTAAGCTCATGGTTTTAATTACTTTTCCATAGTAATTAACTTTTTTCTTTTCCTTTTATGACCCATGAATCATATCCTCAATTTTTAGTTTCCTGTGATATAGAAATAGTTTTACCATTCTCAGTGTGCATACACATTGGGTAATTTTGGTACCAGTCCAAACCCTCAATTAGTTAAGCCATATGTTCAGTAAAGCAGCTTCACAGCACAACAGATCAGAAAACCAGAATCCTGAACTAGTATTCAGCTTACGCATTTGTTGACTATCCTTCCCTTGTTTGGGAAGTCCAGGGCACCTGCGGGGACCTAATAAACTCTTCTTCACATTCCTAAAATTTGAACTCCTTTAGCTAGGAAATCTGACTATGAAGCCATTAAGCACTTATTATTAATAATCATTAGAAGATTGTTAGGCATGTAACAGGCAGCAACAACCCTTATTGCAAGAAGAGGGTCACATTTCATATTAAATTAAGTTTTAGACTCTGCTATTCAGGATATGACAATAAATGCTGTCACTATTCACTGGAAAATAGCTATTTTAGCACTGCATGCCTAATTTTAACTTATTTTGAAGTCTGTCTTTGGTACAGGCTCTTCAGAGTTCATTGCTTCACATGGGTTATAAAAATCACTGCTTTTTTGTTACCTAGTTTTCTGTTCTTGCTGTCAAACTTGCTCTGACAAACTTTTTACTACTGAGGCAGTGGTCAGGGATAAGCATTTTTTAAATAGAAAAAGCAGGGAAACTCATATTGTGTGCTGAGCAATTTCAGCTTCCTGGGACATCAATAGCCTTGGCTAAATATTTTGCTCTCTATCTAGATGTGGAATAATACCTCTCTTTTTTAAATGCAGTGATTTTACCTAGGAGTGCCTTGTGAAACAGGGTGCTCACCCTTTGATCTCCCACACTACCAGAGTGCATGATAGAGCATCCTTTGTCTCTCCTTAATGCCAGAGAGAGCAGAGGCATGGGAGAGCTCAGTATATAGAATAAAACAAGGAACAGCTTAGCAGTGCTGACTCCATCCGTTGCAGTTCTCAGAACATGAAACTCAGTGATGTGACACTTGATTAGATACTTGAGATGACTGACCAACAGCATAAGGGAGAAATAAAAATATCAAGTTCTGCATTACCTTCCATCTTTGACAGAGAGAGATTTGGTTGATTAGGCTTTCTTTTGGGCCTAAGGTTAGATCTTTAATCACTGGCCTGTGTCAGTATTACCATAAAGCAACGTGATGAAGTAGGATGCTGTAAACACTCAGTACCTGTTCAGGATTATAACAGAGGCATGACAGTTCCTCTAAAATTATGAGCTTTAAATAGTCTATCACATAATTTATTTTCAGAAGCAGTATTTTATATGTCTGTTTGGTATAATTTGTACCCCTGTTAATCTCATTAAAATCCAAGGATCTTTATGGCCGAGGGAATACTTACTGAAGGGCAAAGTAGTATCTCTCATTTCAATAAAGAAAAGGAAAAGAATCCTGCAAGTCATTTCTACTGGGAGATCTAATTGGTATATAGTAGGTCAAATGGGTTACCATTGTTATGAGAATTAAAGGACATTGGATCAGCTAATTAGGATTTATACTGAAGTCTTTTGGACAGAATAACCTCCAACAGTTAATTGGAAAAATATCTACTTGATAATGTTAGACTTGCATTTTCACAGGACTTCTACTTCTTTCACTTTTTTCTTTTTCAACAAAACTGTCTTTAATTGTCATTTATCTATGCAGTTTCTAAAAGGTGCCGATGACTTATTACTGGAGGCGTGTGTGTTGTAGTTGGGATGGGCATACTCTGCTGTTAAATTTAACAAATGTTAACTGCTTTTATTGGGAAATTATATCCATCATTAGAGGTGGACCATTATTACAGTACTTAAAATTCCTCCTTATAAATATTTTT
>VWZO01021438.1:0-16868 GCA_013396975.1 Bucco capensis
AGCTGTAACTGTTCTATGATTCTATGAACACCTTGTACCTCTGGGACTCATCAGTTAGTTTTAGTTGAGCACCTTGAAATGGTGAACAGCAGATGCAGGATTCTACCATGCAGGTCCTGTCCCTTGGCCCATTTCCAGTCCAAGACTGGCTCTGGAGTATGAAGTTGGCTATGGTTGCCAGGAAGAACTGAGCAGGGCTCAGAAATGCTGTTGCAGTTCTCCTGGGGAGGAAAAGGTGGCACTAGAGCCACCACCCTTGACAGAAGAGCAGCATGTGTAGGGCATTCTCCCAGGAGGCAGAAGACCTGAGATCAGTCTCACCTGGGCCTCTGGGAGATGAAACCCATACCTCCTGCTCCAAGCTCCTGCCTGATAGGACCTGCCAGCTCCAAACCCTCTTCCCTGCAAGGACAAGAAAGGCATTAGGCATGGTTTCAGGACTTTTGGGGTGATGTCACAGAATTGTTTTTCTGTAAATGATACTGGTACCCAGAAGGCACAGACAATGGAAATGGCCATGAGAAGGTATTGGGAAGGTTCAGTCCATTCAGTATAGAGATGCACCCTAGGACACATTAGCCCTGGCAGATTTCAGTGATGTCAACCTGGAGCACCTTGAGATAGTACAGCACCCAGGCAACCCAACAAAAAGGGAGAAGCAAAAGGAGGGGAGCTGGGCTTGGAAGAGGACAACAGATTGCAGCACAGCTCCTGTACAAATTCAAAGATTCCTGTGCACCACAGCAGGGCCAGAACCTATCAGGCAGCCCAGATGGTCTTCTGCTCACCCTTCCCTTCTGCCTTCTGCAGCAGCATCTCTCCTGCTCTTTGTCAGAAGAAGCATGCTTCCCCCAACCCCTGTTCTCTGCCAGAAGGAGCGTTCTTCCCCCAACCCCTGTCCTCAGAGGGCCTGTCCCATGTCCTTAGAGAGCACTCAGACACTCCTGCAGGACCCACCAGCTGTCTCCAAGCTGTGCTGGAAGAAGCTTGCCCTTCCCACAGCCAGCAGAGAGGTGCCAGGGCAGGCTGCTCTCCCAGGAGCCAGGCTGTCAGTGGAGCATGGCTGATTTTGTGGGCTGGACATCCGTTTCGAGCAGCTTTATGCCAAACATCAGCTCTGTTTTGAAGCAGCAGATAAAACAAAGGAAGGAAGGGAAAGCTTTCACTGATCCCTTGTTGCAGCAACGCTCTTCCCCAGAGCATACCCAGTGTCACGCTGGGCAGGAATCCGCCGCAGTCCCCAGGCACCAGCCTGCTTTCAGAGCAGCACTGTCAGTTGCTCCTCCACTACCTCCATTAATTGGCTTTTCCCAACCCTCTCCAGTCCCTTTCTTTCCCAGTGATGGGAAGGAAATGGAAAGGCAAAACTGACTGAAGCTGACAAGATTTCCCCTTAGAAAAAAATATAAGCAAATTTGCATTGGCTTCATCAAAGAGTTTTATGAAAGCCACATGGGGAAAGAGCTGCCCTGCCAGACAGCTTTCTGTGTGGAGAAAACATGAAAGGAGCCAACAACCACAATCAGCTCAAAAAGTTTATTGCATTCTTGACCCTGATGTGGTCGTGAGCTGCTCCAGATGTCTTTGAAGGTGTTGCAGGTTTATTGATTGTAAGAAATGTCAATGTGTCACATGCCCAATTAACTTGGCACTTCTTGCAATCAATAGCCTAATTGCCTTCTCTTTAGAGAGGCCTTTAATTTAATTAACCCCTCCCCCCTTTTGCTTGTTTTCCCAGCTAACATGTTTTAATAAATAGTTGATCTGGGCTGTGTTCTGTTTGTAATGGAGGAGATGAAGGAGAGTAGCTTTCTCCTAGAGATGTAACATCCATTCCTGAGGACCTCCAGAGCTGTGTAGGAGCTTACTGGGAACAGCAGATGAGCAGACACTGAAGGTGCCTTTTTTTCCTTGTTCTTTGCCTGCCTCTGCCTTGTCTCTTCTTGGGCACCAGGAGATGAATCCTCTCCAGCAGGAGAGGAAAAAAAAAAAGAGAGAGAGAGCTGACCTCTCTGGAGTGGTGAGTGGAGCTCACATCATCCTGCTGCCCTGTGAAAGTCAAGTGAAATACTTGGTGTTGCTTTTGTTCTCTTAGCCAATGCAATGATGTTTCATAGAGCTGTTGGTGTGTGGAGGATGCCAAGAATGAATGTGGGCAGCCTTGCTGTGGCTTTGTTTTGATTAACACTTAACAAACGGGGATGGCATGATGAACCTGGGTTTAAACACTGGATAACTGCTCCGTCTCATGATGTAACTGTTGGTGCTGCACCAGGCTTCAGCAGAGCCATTTCTAATTGGGTCCCACAGGTATCTCGCCTGGACTCTCTGCTGCTCTATAACTTTAGCACTGATCTGGAAGAAAACAGAAAATCATTACTGATAAAGTTTGAAGATGCCACTGAGAGACTGCTGGAGCAGTAAATAATGACAGGAGTGGGGTAATCAGGTGGTGTTGTTTATATCACTTAGTAAATTTGAGGTGATAAAACAGCCCCTGGTTTAATGCAGCTAAATGCCAGCTCATAAATGTGGGGAACCAGAAATCTATGTTGTGCTTGCAGGGTGGGGGAGAGGGGATGGGGAGAGCAATGTCTCTGGAAAGATCACCAGTTTGTGGTGGAAATCCATCAGAATTACAACCTAGCTCATTTGCTGCTATGGTTAGGAGTGGAGGTGCAAAAATGCAGAGGCAGGTTAGCTTGGAGTTTAATTTTGAACAATAATAATATAAAAAAGAAATACTGAAAAATAGCCTGAAGATAATTGTTCTCCAAGAGTTTATTCCCCTCCTTCTTTCTGATTAGCCAAGGAAATGGTTAGCCTTCTAAAACCTGATACTTTGATAGGCTCATTTGTGAGGACAGAGAGACTAGAAATCAAATCTTAGCTGGAAAGCATTCCCTTCTCCTTTATGGCCAGCTGTATTTAAAGACAAGATCAAAGCCATGAAGTGGAAGGCAGCAGAGCTGTTTAGGTGGGGGCTGCTCTCCTTGGGGAGCAGAGGCGTGGGCAGAGGCATACACATTTACCCCTTGATCTCAGGCTGTGCAGGGGAAACCCTTAGAAAGGGGATTAAGAGGGAGCAAACTGCTCACTACCCTGTCTGTCAGCCATGGACCCCTTGGGAGAGAAGCTACAGGGAAGCAGCGCCTTCTTTCTCTGGTCCAACACATGCTTGATTACTTAACCAAGCAAACCCAAACCAGCAGGAGCAGCTGGAGACTCTCATCCAGCAGAGGAGGTTTCAGTCTTTGCTACCTTTCTGGCCTGGCAACTAGTTGGGCTCTGGTGTGTCCTTGTACCAGTTCTGGCTCTCACCCTCAGAATCACAGAATCATTGAAAAGATCTCCAAGATCATCAAGTCCAACCATAACCAGGAAATGTCTTATTTGTGACCGTTGCCCAAAACCTGCTGGCCACCAATCTCTCCCTTCCCCTTCCGTGTCAGTACTGGGAGCTTTCTGTGTTGCCTGCTTTTTCTGCCGCTTTCATGTCTCAACCACATCCCCGGAGACTTCTGCCATCATGGGCCAGAAAGCCCTGGGTGAGACTGGTCCCAGGAGTACATTGCTCTGGCTTTGGCTGTCTCCCAGCAGCCAAAATGCCTGAGTAAGCCCATGGAGCTCTTCAGGCAACACAACTGATGCCTTCAGACACCTGCAAACCTGCCTCAGCTCTGGGGACAGGGTTTCTGCCTTGGGCACTCGAGGACAGTTGTAGTTGGAAGCCTGGAGCCCCTTCATCCACCCTTGGATGCACTCAGCTTGGGAAGCATGTTCTCAGCAAACGCCCACATATGCTGCAGACACCTACAACACAGCTGCTGGCAGAAGAGGTGCTGCCTGGCTTTCTGAAGGCACCAAGTGATCAGTTTGTGTCCCAGGAGCTGAGGAGGCTTCCTGTGGGGCCTTTGGCAGATTGGCAGACTCACATCAACTGGGCCAGCACAGTGCTTTGCTGCTGGACTGTGGCCTGGCGCAAGGTAGGATGCTCTCTGAATCCTGGGAGCAGTGACATTTTGCATGCCCCAGGGACAGTATTTCACCAATGCTCTGACCTGCTTTAACTACCCATTGCTATGCACTGGGCCACAAGGTTTCTCACGGTGCTTTGCTCTGCCCAGGCCATGCTTTGGAGTTGGTGCTTTGCTCAGGGCTTGATCAAACGTCTGGGTTGGGGCTAGGCAGGGAGCTGCTGTACATGGGTGTCACTTTGGAATTGCACAGCTCTGCTTTGCACTTGCGGCTTGCTCTGGACCATGACACAGCACCCAAGGACAGTCCTGCTTTAAACCACTCCCCATATGGTCCTAGGAGCCCATAGAGTGGCTCATCCTTGCTGGAGTGACTGCCATTGTGATGGTAGGACCATCTCATAGCACAGCTAAGTGCTGCCCAAGCACAAAGGAGTGGGCTATGACTGCCACTGTTTATTTGCAACCCCTTTTTGGAGGTAGACACCAGCAAGGGTAGAGGCAGGGGCAAGGCTGAGGGGTATCAGCATTCTGATCAGAGCTGTAGCTCCAGGGATGTTAATTAGTTTGCTCATGGCTAAGGTAGCACTTGTGAGCTGGTCCTTATGGGCACTTCTGTGCAGAGTGGGGAGCCAGAGAGGGTTAGTGTAGCACCATCTGGCAAGACACAGGTTCCCTGTGTGGATGAAAACATGGAGATAGCCATAGGAGAACTGGCTGAAGGAGGCTTCTGAAGCATGTGGCTAAGGATGGCAGATGGAGAGGATAAGCACAGGTGAAAGACAGGAGCAGAGCAGTTGACAAGCAATTAATATTAGTCTCATTCTCTAGGCTTCCTCTAAAATAACCAACCACAAACAAATGGCTCCTGGAGTAAAGCTTTTGTAAGCAACCTGCTGCCTGTAGGAGCTGTCCCAAAGCACCTCCAAAAGGCTCCTTCCTACCTGCCCTGTCTCTAACAGCAGCAATGATTTTGCTGGTCCCTTGAGTGGTCTCTCAGGACAGATTTCACTAGACTGGCAGAGGCAAAACCATAAAGACTTTACTGCCAGTCCCTGCATCTGCCTGGTGATAAGAAATCCATACTACAGCTGAAGTAGCCCTGCTGTTGTCTGGGATTCTCCTGCTCTTAAAGTCAGTGCTCATCTACAGGTACAGAACTCGAAGGCTTGTCTGAATTTTCTCAGGCCCCAGCATCACTTCTTTCCTGGGGAGGTGTGCACACACCTCATGGTGTATTCCCCACAGCTGACCCATGATGTGCATCAGCCTCTGGTGAGCACTGCCAAGCAAAGGGACAAAGCAAGAAAAACACTGGAAGGAGACCTTCAGCTGTGCCCCTTACCAAACTCTGTGGCCATCTCTACTCCTCCATATCAGTGGTGGCTGTGCAAACCCAAAATCCAGGCATGCTCCAGCTCTGCCTGTGATGTAGAGTGAGGCAAGTGCAAGGAAGAACTCTTGAGTTTAGTCCAGTGTCAGTAGACCATGGGATCCTGAGTATTATGCTGCTGAGTGGTCAGAGGGACCAATAAGCCATGGAGAATAATAAGGGGATGAGACTGACAGAAGGGAGGTACTCAGAGAAGACTGTCTGCATGGTCAGGAAGAAAAGGCTTTTCCAGGGTGCAGGGACCTTATGTGGCTTCTTGAGATGAATGAGAGCTTCCTGGACATCCAGAGTGTGCAGAGAAGCTGGGGTTGGAGAGGGTGGTAGTGCAGGCTGATGTGACCTTTCTGATCCAGAGATTGTTCATGAACTGTAGCAATCTGCCCTGTGATGCTTTGTGCAGCTTTGGGGGTGGCAGGAGAAATGGAAAACCTTTACCATTTCTCCTCTGACTTGGAGCTTTGCTGCCCAGTCCTTTCCTTCCTTCCCTTTCCTCAGGAGCTGGCTTTTCTCAGAAGACAGCAGCTCTCTGATTTCCAAGGAGGAGAAGTCCTGAAGCCTGCTGGAGAGCTAGCACACATCACGTGTTCCTTGCAGGGCTGCTCCTCGCCATGACTCATCATCCCCTGCCCACCTGGGGCTGCTGGAAACTCTTTGCAGAAAGGTCGTGGGCTGCCTTTCAGGAGCCAAAGTTAGCTCTGCTCATGTGCCTGCATGTGGGCAAACCTTCCTCTGGCCATATGGTGGGACAGAGCTACTGAATGGACATGCCCACCACATTTCTCTCCACTTCCTGAAAGCAGAGAAAGAAGATGATTTCAGAGCTAAAGGAGATTGTTAGCCAACACGAGGGGCCTTGTGGCTTCCTCCAGAAGAAAAGTGTCTTTTTTATGGATACCACATTATCTTCCTTCTCTTGAGGGTGGGAAGGTGTTATGCTTACTCATTGCAAGGTGTCTCTGTGGCTGTGGTGGTGAGGGAAGCTTGGTGCTGTAGCAGAGGGTGTATGGCAGAACAGGGTTGGCAGAGCTCCTGTCTCTTGGAGAATCCAAAATGGTTTCTTCTGCCTGCATATGTTAGTTTGAAAGAGACATAGTATGTTCCTGGTGGGACAGTTGGGGCCTGCAGGAGGGAGGAAAGCTGTGTGCCTGCAGCAAGGGCTGTGCTTTCTTACTGTGCCTTGCTTTTGGCATAGGGATGTGCCTGTCACTGCCCATCCTGTGACTCAGCCTGTTTCTATTCACAGAATCGCAGAATCCCAGCATGGTTGGGTTGGAAGGGACCTCTGGACATCATCCAGTCCAACCTCCTGCTAAAGCAGGGTCACCCAGAACAGGATGTCCAGCATCACCTCCAGGTGGTTTTGGAATCTCTCCACGGAAGGAGACTCCACAAGCTCTCTGGGCAGCCTGGGCCAGGGCTCTGCACCCTCACACCAAACAAGTTTCTCCTCCTGTTGAGATGGAACCTCCTGGGTTCCAGTTTGTGCCCATTGCCCCTTGGCCTGGCCTTGGGCACCACTGAGCAGAGTGTGGCCCCAGCCTCTTGCTCCCTGTACCCTTGAGTTCTTGCTCAGCATGGAGCAGCTCCCCTCTGGCTCTGTTCTGCTCCAGGCTAAGCAGCCCCAGGGCTCTCAGCCTTTCCTCCCCCAGAGATGCTCCAGTCCCCAACATATTCAAACACTTTAGAGTATTTCCCACCTTGCAGGGAGTTAGTATGGTGATTAGAAATGGCTGTTGTGTATGAAGAGGGCACTTTAACCTTTTGAGTAGGACCTGAGTACCCCTGGAGAAGAGTAGGATGTGAGAAACACTCCAGGTGAAGCAGCCAGTGTGGAGATGGACATCCCTGCCTTAGCAGGTTGCAGGTTCTCTCCCTGTGCAACGTCACTGGTCCTAGGTGATCTCTCTAGTCTGACTTCCAGAAAACACCATAGCCAGTCTTTATCCTCAAACAGGCTCTTGCTCCAAGCCAGTATATCTTAGGCAGAATGCTTTCATTTTAAATTTGTAGTGCTGGTGAATTCCCCCAAACCCTTGGTAAATCAGCTCCAAATCTCCCTGTTAAGACTCCCATACTCTATTGCTAGTTTCAGTGTGGCATCTCTTTGTACCTTGTTAGATCTTTGCTGTTTTGAAGAGCTTTTGGCTGTCAGATTTCTGCTCCCTAAGCAGGCAACTGCAGATAATGCTCAAGTCACTCTTAACCTTCTCCTTGATAAATGAATGAGATGAGAGCTCATGACCTGTTCTCCTTATTCCCTCCTGCACCTTCCCCAGTTTATTGGTGCTCTTCTGGTGTAGGACATGCTCTTCCAGCAGTGGTACCACCGGTGCTAAACTCAGACACAGGGGCACATGGAAAGATCCTTCTACTTGATAGCTTCCAGCAGTTATTTACCTATTTGACTTAACATATGGAAATCACTATTCCAGGTTATCATTAAAAACATTGACTGCTACTTGACCAAGAGCCCTCAAGAAGCATCCCTGCTGTGCAATGCTTTTTGCATGTATTTGCCTTTGGAGACCTCACTCAGGAGGCATCTTCATCTATTCAAGATACCCTGAGCTCATTCCCTGTTCATTCCAGCTATGTAGAGCAATTGTGAATCCAAGATAATGCTGTGAGATGCGAGGAATAACCTAAGCCCTATCTCTGGCATGCATCTTCTGCTCTGTGCTCAGACAGTTGTCCCATGTGTCCACCAAGGGTTCTTCAGGAGCATGAGGAGATGGGAAGCAGGAGTGTTGGATCATCTGCTCACCAGTCTCTGTCCGAATACATTGGTCTGCCTCCAAATAAACAAGTGGGAGAAAATCTCATAAAGAAAGAGTCAAATACCTTCTGGGCTGAAAGCAGGGGAGGGTGTGGGCTCCCCTCCAAAAGCAGGACAGGCCAATACGTCCCCAGGCAGTGATGAAGGTCACCAGTGCAATCTCTCCCTCTCTGAATGACTAACTCCTCTGGTTTCCTTCTCATTTAAAGGATGTCATTGGGAATCTGGGGATTTGCCTTAGGCCTCAAGCCTACTAGCCAATTCTACAAGGAGATCAAGGAACAGTAATAGAAAATATCCAAAGACCCCTGCTGCTCCTAAAGGCAGCCTCCCTCCTCAAAACAGCAGGAAATCCCTGCTCTTTTTCATCAGTACTAACCCAGCCATGTCTGCTCCACAGGATGCATGCAGAAGGTGGTTGCCATCATGGCTGACTCACTTTTGGCCTTGTTCACAGCTCTGATCCCCAACCACACTGCTTGCAAGTTGTCAGATGCAACAAGTTTCTTGCAGCCTGTCTCTCCGTTTACACCCACTAAGGCAAACTAGGGAGACAGGCTGAGACCAGGAGAACAACAGCACCTCAACATAATACCTGGAACAAGGACCTCTCTGCTTAGCCACTCCGGGTGGTGGACAGTCATGGGTGACACGTTAAACATCCCTGGACCATGGTATCACAGGCACTGCTGAACTAAGGAGTTCACAGAGAGGCATTCCACGACATGGACACATCTCAGAGCCCAGACAGCTCTTCTCTTATTGAAGGAACTATTTTCCTGCCAAAAGGCAGATAGATGAGGGAGAAATACTTCCCTCTAAAATGTTTTCCTTGTGAACATCTTCCTGCAGGTGGTCTGCATGGAGCTAGCCAGGATGCCAACGATTCTTGAAGAGTGTACTGACAGGCTTGTATGATATTGTGATGAGATTGCAAGGTTCCATCTCATTTTCCATTGCCTGCATTGCCTTGATGGGATCTGACCTGAGGACATGTCTTATTCTTTCATCTCAGAAGTGAGTTGGAATGTGGCTGAGATGCTCTATGCAAGTTGCTGATTCTGCAACTCTTCCTGGGGTGCCTGTCACCTGCCTGCTACCTGTTGCTCAATATGGAGCTGGGAAGGGGTAAATGCATCAGATTTTTGCTTCATTTTGACCATCTCTCTGTTTGAATTGCACAAAGATCCTTGCATCATGCTTCAATCCTGGGGCTATTTGGGAAATGCAGGAAGACAGGGTCTTCTGATGAACAGGGTTCAGAGGTCTAACCCTGAAGTTCCCAAAACTTGTGCAGATTTGGCCAAAGGAGTTGCAGAGAGCACTGTCAGAGAGGCACTGGAGTGGATTTCCTTGGCCAGCCTGCACACCAGCAGAATTTTCTCAGCAAATATCAGCTCTTTTCCAGTTACAAAGTTTGATGATGAAGATCAGCTAGGATTTGAGAGAAAACACAGCCCTGACCAGGGCTGACCACTTCTGCAGGTGGTGGAGGCTGAGGAGATGGTGTGGTATGAGATCAGCCTTCAGCTCAGGAACTTCCTGAGAAGTTTGAAGCTTTTTTTGAGAGAGGAGGAGGGTTTGAGGAAAGTGTCAAGAGAACATGAGCTCATATCATTGCATTTATTTATAGAGCAAACCCAGCATCTGCTGTGCCCAAGCTCGCTGCAGTCCTCAGCATTAAACATTTCATTAGCCCACAGCCCCTCTGGCAGTGCTCACACCCGCACACAGGCTGTTGAGCAGCCCAGCCAGCCAGTTAATTTCTCATTAAACTTTAGATCTAATGAATGTTTTAGTGGTCAAATGAATAAAGGAAGTTCAAATTAAAAAAAAAAAAATGGCTGGAGAACAAAGTTTTGGCCTTTCCTGTTTTCAGCCTCTAACAGTGTTGTGGTGAAGCCAAAAAGTGCCTGTGCTTGTTTGCTGGGTCAGCAGGTCTCTTCTGTGGGAGGTTATTTGGAAAGAACCATCCCTCCAGCATGAGCTTTGAACCAAGGAGGGGATGCCAGGGAACAGTCAGCAACAGAATCAAGGAATCAAAGAATGGTTTGGGTTGGAAGGGACCTTCAAGTTCTTCTTGTTCAGACCCTTTCAGATGTCCCTTTCACAGGGACATCTTTCACTAGCCCCATCTAACCTGGCCTTGAATAATTGCAGGGATGGGACATCCACAACCTCTCTGGGCATCCTGGGCCAGGGTCCGACCACCCTCACAGTAAAGAATGTTTTCCTTATATCTAGTCTAAATCTCCCTTCTTTCAGTTCCAAACCATCATCCCTTGTCCTGTCACTACAGGCCCTTGTAAAAAGTTCTTCTCTGGTTTTCTTATAGGCCCTTTTAGCACTGAAAAGAGCCTTCTCTTCTCCAGCCTGAAGAACCCCAACACTCTCAGTCTGTCCTCACTGCAGAGAGGTTCCAGTCCTCAGATCATTTTTGTGGCCTCCTCCAACCCTACTCCACCAGGTCCATGTCTTTCCTGTGCTGAGGACTCCAGAGCTGGACTCAGAACTGCAGCTGAGGCCTCCCCAGAGCAGAAAATCCCCTCCCTGACCTGCTGGGGATGCAGCCCAGGACACAGTTGGCTTCTTGGCTGCAGACTCACATTGCTAGGTCATGCTGAGGTTTGAGTTCCTTCAACAAACATCTTGTAGAATAAAACATTTGGAATCTTTAAATGGCCAGCTTTCCTTTTTTTTTTTTTTTTTTTTTAGGTGACTGTTTGCGGGGTTTTTTAAGAGAATTACACTGAAAATAAATAGCCACCACCTACCTTTAGTAGAGCTGACAGATCTTCAGATGATTAACAGCTGCTACGGTTTTAATTAGCTGAAAAACAGTGTTTCTGAGAGTCCTAGAAAAGCAGAGTATTCAATGTCTGTGCACAAAACCTAACGAGTGCCTGCTAGTGTTCATGGTGTCCCTGTGTACATCTGGGGCCATCATGCACTCAGATAGAAGCCTCAGCATCATGGGTGGGATGGGCCACTGCTGGCCTGCAGCTCTCAAGGCCATGGCACAAAGGAAAGACTTTGCTCTGTGATCTGCCATGGCCATGCCTTTGCTCTTGGCAGGAAACTCTCTACAGGAACCAGTCTTATGAGCTCTCTTGGGTCTGGAGATGAACCTGGAAGTGGCTCTGTCTTTCTTAGAGCAGGGCATCGGGGAGGTCAGGTTTGCATGTTCCACAGCACCACTCTGGAGATGAACTCTCATCCTCCTTTCATCCACAGCATGACCCAGGCTTGATACTCTGCCAGGAATGTGGCAATGAGTTTAGGGTCTGGATGCAGATGGAAACATCTACATGCAGGTGGCTCCATGGAGGTGGGTGTCTGAGCATCACCATGCTCATTGGGTCCTCGAGGGCAATTCAGAGCATGCTATATTAATGTTAATGACTCCAGCTCTCCAGTGCCTGGAGGTCCTTCTGCAGGTCCTTTCTGTCAGCACTGTGGCCCCAACTGATGAGCAGATTTTTATCCCTGTCTAGCACCAGTGGTCATGAACTTCAGCTTGGCTTGAGAAGGCATGATAAAATAAAGCATATCTCAAAGCAGCCGAAAGCAAAAAAGCAGCAGGAGGACCGAAGGACCTGGAGGCTTGGCCAGGAGAGGGCAAGGACGAGTGGGAGCAGAGGTAATGGATCAAGGAATGCAAAGGTGTGGCAGGAACCCGGGCAGGTGCTAGACAAGAAAAACACTATGCAGAAGCCATTGGTGGACTGTTAGAGCATAGGAGGGCTGAAAAGAAAGATGAAATGGCCTCAGAAAGAGTGAAAAACACTTTCACTTTTAGAAATACATAGACACTTGTATCTGAGGGGATGCAAACTCACAGAGAAGGCAAGGAAGTGTTGAAGGTAGGGAGGAGAGGCTGGGAGATGGAGAGGATGGGAGCACATGTGAAGGCAGGAGGTGGAAACATGCAGGAGTCAGGAGGAGTTGCCCTGCAAATGTGGGGCGGGAGCAGTGAGTGTTTATGAGAGCAAATGAGGTGCAGAGAAGTCCTCTGAGCATCTTTCCCTTTTGTTGTACTCTGTCAGCTTCTCTTTACATTTGCCTTTGATGATGCTTTTTTTTCCATGAATAATAACAGGGCCTGAAGTTGTACTACTACAAAAGAAAAAAACTAAGTGTGTTATAACAAGTCTCTAGCTTCATGGCAGAGGCTCCCACCTAGTCAGCTGGGACAGGAAGAAATCAATCTGCCATGGTATAGATTTGCACAGTGCAATGTATATTAGACTTTAGGTCTTCCTGTGGAATACCCAACAACTCACTTCTAGGAGCTAGATTTCTGGACTGTTGCTTTCTCAGAAATCCCTGGTTTATGGTATTTATTCTCATTTCTTATATGGTTTGTCTTCAGGAGCCAGGCTATATAGAGGTATAAGCAGCAACACTCCCCTCCCAGCAGGCCAGTTGGTACATAAGCACATGTGATGCCTGCAAGGCAGTCTCCCAGCATCCCAGCAGGTGGCTGTGTGCCTGGATCATGGCTACTTTCCAGCGTTGCCAGCTTGATATTTTACAGAAACACAGATCTTCACTCCTGCAAGTGAAGAGTCAAATAAATCAATAGAGATGTGTGAGGAATGACTTCTCTAGCAGCTCTAGATGAGCTGTGGTTGATGGAGTGAAGGATCTCACCTGCCTGGACTTGGCCAGCCCAGGGCTGCTCCTGGGAGACCCCAGCAGTGGGAGGTGCAATGGGACTCTGCTGAGCTCAAGCCCTGAAGCCCCAGCATGTAGAAGAGGGAAAACATCAAAAGGACACTTTGACACATACTTAACATTTTATATGTTTTTCTGTAAAATAGTAAAAAGGAAGATTTTAAAATATTCATCTCCTGGGAAAGCAACTGGATGGATAAAAGGCTCCCAATCTTCAGGGAAAGACAGGGGGGTGGGGCTGGGGTATATCTTCTTTGGCTTGTGAAGGAGACAGCAGGCAATTTCCCAGAGCACCCAAGGTGTCCTGCAGGTGCTGAGGCTGGGGGAGCTGGGAAAGAACCCCCAGGATCTCCCCACCCAAGCCAGGCACATTTGGTTAAGTGCAGCCAGCACTGCCTCCAAGGCAGCAATTCCACCTCCCTGGCTGAAATCATGAGTTGTGTGGGTGAAAGTCTTGTCAAGGTGCCAGAACCTGGAGTCCTGATCCAAAGAGTAGTTCTCAGGGTTTGTTCTGCAGAAGAATGCCCTGGAAAGGTTTAAAATCACTATCACAGCACAGCTCAAATGTTTGGACACTGGGGGATAAACCATTGAGTTTTTGGGGGGTATATTTGTTTGCTTGTTTGATTTTTAGTACTCTGTTGCTAAGCCAGGCACAAGACTGGGGGCAGGGAGGATTGAAGGTCTGAGTTTTAACATTTGGTCCAATGATACAGACACAGAATCACAGAATCATTAAGGTTGGAAGAGACCTCTAAGATCATCAAGTCCAACCATACCTATCACCCCCATGCCACTAAACCATGGCCCTAAGGAACATATCTAGATGTTTCATAAACCCCTCCAGGGATGATGACTCCATCACCTCCCTGGGCAGCCTGGGCCAATGCCTAACAACCCGTGTAGGGAAGAAGTTCTTCCTCACATCAAATCTAAACTGGATAAGATT
Source organism: Bucco capensis (assembly GCA_013396975.1). NCBI lineage: Eukaryota > Metazoa > Chordata > Aves > Piciformes > Bucconidae > Bucco > Bucco capensis. Next base: position 13,773 of record VWZO01021438.1, read on the forward strand.
AGGCATAAGAAGGAAATATATAGTACATGGAAGAATGGGCAAGCCACTTGGGAAGAATATAGGGAGGTTGTTAGAGGGTGTAGGGAGGCAACAAGGAAAGCTAAAGCCTCCTCAGAACTTAACCTGGCAAGAGAGGTCAAGGATAACAAGAAGAGATTTTTCAAGTATGTTGGAAGCAAAAGGAAGTCTAGAGGTAGTGTGGGCCCTTTGAGGCATGAAATGGGTGCACTGGTGACCAAAGATACNGCATGAAATGGGTGCACTGGTGATCAAAGATACAGAGAAGGTGGAATTACTCAATGCCACCTTCTCCTTGGTCTTTACTGCTAATGCCAACTACCAGGAGTCGAGTACTTCAAAACTACGGAGCAAGATGGGTGGAAGGTAGTTTTGACCTCAATTGATGAGGTTTGGGTCAGAGATCAGTTGAGCAAACTGGACATCCGCAAGTCCATGGGTCCAGATGGGATGCACCCAAGAGTGCTGAGGGAAATGGCAGAGGTCATTGCTAGGCTGCTCTCCATAATCTTTGGATGCTGGTTTTGGGCTTCCTTAATCCTGGGAATGCCTCCAAGCCAGATGATGCATCTTCTTCATTGGCTGGCTGCATTTGTAGGGCATCGTACCTGTTCTGCAAGGTCACCTGGAAAATTGGGGGTATAACTGAGGCAACACACCTGCCACGCCAAGTAGGAACTTGTTGCCATTCCTTGCTCCCAAGGGGATGTGGCGAGGTGGGCAGGGAAGAAGTTTACTTGCTGTTTTGACCAAAAGAGCAGAATTGATAGCAGGTCCATGCATCTGTGCTCATCCTCCACTCAACAGCCTGAATACCTGTATCTGCTCTTCCTCCATGTGCAGCAGCATCAGACACACAGGACAGCAAGACAAAACCTAATCAGAACACCCAAATTCATCCTTGATACCACCCTTCACTACCACCCTGTGAGACAGCCCCTTTCTGAGTTACATCAGCAGAGCTCACTGTACTCCCTGCTCCAGTGTGGAGCAGAAGGTTTACTGCTACTTCCCTCTCTTGAAGGGCTGAAAAGCACCAAGGGCTGTGAGAGGTATCAAGCTGTGAAGGTCCAGATCTGCTCTTCCATTTCTCTGCTCTTCCAATAAACCAGACTTTTAGTCCTAAGTGTGTCCCTCTATTTCTGAAGAGAGAGTGATGCAGGACAGGCAGTTGTTCACAGAAGCATGTCCCCATTCCTGTCCACAGAGACATGGAGTCCATGAGGTGATAGTTGTCCCCGCTTCTTTGCCGACCAGAACACCCAAACTCCCTTGCTGGCTCAACTGACAACCCCTTGAGATAATTCTTCCCTCTCCAGCTCTATCTGCCATGCCTGCTTCCATGACCTGTTGGCTGTCCCAGCATGCTGATGCCAGACCTTCCTCTCCCAGCACTGCTGCAGGACAGCAGGCTTCCTCCACATAGGAGACCTGGGAAATAGCAGCCACATACACCAGAGGTGCCCACCTGCAGCTGGTGTCAGGTGGGGACCATCCACCCCTGAGGCATTGCTGGGAGAAAGGAGTGACCTCAGGGATGGGATACAGGAAGACCTTACTGCAGAGGCAAGCATGTGGGGTGCTTGCTCTGTGCAAGGAATATTTCAGGATTTGACTTAATCCACTGCCTCAATTAAGCCACTGCAAACTAAAGCCAGTCTAGTTCAGGAGTGCCCATTTAATGCGCAGTGTGCTTTGCCTAAATCCTTCCCTTCAAGTCTGGTCTTAGTTTTTCCTTTGTTTTCCAGAGTATGAGTGTGTGAGCTGGCTACCAGGGAGGGGTTTCTGCAAAGCATCCCCTCCCCATGCCCAGCCTGCTGATGGTATGGTGAGGAGACACTAGGTCTCTGCATGGAGGAGGAGCAGAGCAAGGGAGCTTCACACCAGAGCAAGGGGCTTTACATCTGACAGCCTTCTTCATGCCAGGAGCTTCTTGTGCTAGTAGGCTAGCCTTAACCAGGAAAGTGTTCTGTTTCTTTCACTGGAAAGATTTCCTCCTAGGCAAAAATGACAGTGAAAATGGGAAGAAAAAAAATAGAAAAAAAAAAAAGGAAAAGGAAAAAAAGGTGTAATTGAAGGAGTTTTTCATGTGTTAAGTTTTGCCCCAAACATTGCAAAGTTCCTCTCCTCACTGCAAACAACAACCCTCCAAAACCAAGCAGAAAGTGGCTCCTCAGGCAGGAGGCACCTTGAGGTGCAGGCTGGTGTGCAGGGCTGGGTTGCTTCTCAGTGCAGTCTGTGTTCCAGGCTTGGTGCTCTCTCAGATGCCCAAAGAGAGGCTGTCTACAGCCAAAGCTTTGCCATGGCTAACAGGGCACATGCACAAAGCGCACCTCTGCCTCTCACACAGAATCACAGAATCACCAAGGCTGGAAAAGACCCCCAGGATCATCAAGTCCAGCCTACAACCCAACAATACAGCATCAGCTAAACCATGCCACTAAGTACCATGTCCAATCTCCTCTTAAACACTTCCAGGGACAGTGACTCCACCACCTCCCTGGGCAGTCCATTCCAGTGCCTAATCACCCTCTCAAGTGAGGAAATGCTTCTTAATGTCTAGCCTAAACCTCCCCTGTTGCAGCTTCAAGCCATGCCCTCTCATCCCAACCTCATGGCAACCTCTCTCCCAACACCTCCCAAGTTAAAAAACCACAAGATGTGGACCAGGGTAGTGAAGTCCCTCCTGCTGTATGTGAAAGTCAGGTTCATGACCTCCTGAGGAACCTGAACATACATAAGTCTGTGGGACCTGATGAGATGCACCCCAGAGTCCTAAAAGAATTGGCTGATGGAGTCGCCAAGCCACTCTCAATAATATTTGAGAAATCCTGGCAGTCAGGTGCAGTCCCTAGGGACTGGAAGAAGGGGCATGTCACACCCATTTTCAAAAATGGTGTAAAGGAGGACCCTGGGAACTACTGACCTGTTAGCCTCACCTCTGTGCCTGGGAAAATCATGGAGCAGATTCTCCTAGAAGTTCTGCTAAGGCCCATGGAGGAGAGGGAGGTGATCAGAGACAGTCAGCATGGCTTCACTAAGGGCAGATCCTGTCTGACAAACCTAGTGGCTTTCTAC
>VWZO01021438.1:17997-39220 GCA_013396975.1 Bucco capensis
TACTCCCAGGTCCCTCTCCGCTGAGCCACTCGCCAGCCACTCATCTCCCAGTCTGTAATGCTGCATGGGGTTGTTGAGGCCAAAGTGTAAGACTCTGCACTTGGCTTTGTTAAATCTCATGCCATTGACTTCAGCCCATTGACCCAGCCTGTCCAGGTCCCTCTGCAGTGTCTTCCTGCCTTCCAGGAGATTGACACTCCATCCCAACTTGGTGTCATCCACAAGTTTACTGACGGTAGATTTGTTCCTCTCATCCAGGTCATCAGTAAAGATGTTGAACAGAACTGGGCCCAGGACTGACCCCTGGGGGACACCACTGGTCACTGGACACCAGCTGGAAGTGGCACCATTCATAACCACTCTCTGTGCTCGATCATCTAGCCAGTTTTTAACCAAATGAAGGTTGTACCTGTCCAAGCCATGGGCTGCCAGCTTTTTCATTAGGATGTTATAGGATACTGTATCAAAGGCTTTACTGAAGTCTAGGTAGATCACATCCACAGTCTTCCCCTGATCTACCAGGTGTGTCAGCCAGTCATAGAATGAAATTAAGTTAGTTAGGCAGGACCTTCCCTTCATAAACCCATGTTGGCTAGGCCTGTTCCCCTACGCTTCCTCTGCCTTCTGATCCCTTCCAAAAAGCTTTTGCTACAGTCTTGTCCAAAACCACCTGGGAAACCAACACTGTTCTCCTGCTAGGAGACCTCCATGAAGAGCAAATCCAAAGGCCAGGAAAGGTCCCTCTCTGGGCAGAGAGAAGCTGCTCCTACAAGGCAGTGCAGAGAGCAGAGCCCGTGCTGCTGAGCTCAGGAAATGTTACCACGTGCAACACACATCTGTAGCCACCACCCTTTGTCAAGGGAAAGCACTGGGCTGAGGACAGCACAGGGACTGCAGCAGCAGTGGATCTAGCCCACACTCACATTTGGCACAGCAAGTCACTATCTCTTCAGCAAAGCTCAGTGAAGAGGCTTGTCTAGGAAAACAAGATGCACCCTGGCTGGCTTGCACCAGCCAGTGAGACAGTGAGGCTGGCAGCATGTGGAGGCTGAGTAGTCTTAGTGGCTGTGGACCTATGGCATGGCTTCTGAGATGAGGCAGGAGTACATGCTTAGTGCCCCAGGACAAGAGAAGATGAGCAGAAGGTCCCACAGAAGGCTGCTCTGACCATCTCCCAGCTTCCTCCTACTGCTCTCAGATCTTCTTAAACCCACAGTGGCCTTGTTGGTGTCCCATCATAGCTAAGACTGCTCCTCCTGGACCCTAGAGCCAGCTCCTCCAGTCCCTGCCTGCTCCAGCTGTAGTAGGAGGGCAGTGAGGATGCCTGGCAGTGAAGTTCAGGGAGGAGGATTTTGCAGGGGAGTGCTCTGTGCACACACAACAGCAGGAGCATGGACACTTTCCTGGGGTTGGTATCTGAACAGTGGTGTCTCTTTGGTGAAGATTCTGAGGTGGAGCTGCTCCTTGGAGGTGAAGGACCATGCACTGAGCAGTGGGGTAGGGGAATTGTGGGCAGCAGCTGGGCAGGGTGGCTGTCAGACATGGGGACAGCTAAAGCAGCACCTCTTTTTAGTGTCAGAGGAAGAACATCTCATGTTCCAAAACATTTCCATTCCTATTCTCTATTTTGTCTCCAGTGGAAAATGTGAAAATTGTGAAACAAAATTTCCCATAGACGTTTCCTGTTTTGACCAAAAAAAAAAATCAGTTATTCACTGAGCAGATATTTGAAACAAATATTTCTGCCTGCTTCATGAGGACTGAAGAACATCAGTCACACTTAGGGGAGGGAGGAGCATGAAAGGTAAGCAGTGACTCTCAGAGGTACCTGTGACAGAAAACATCTGCTTTGAGCTCCCTGGGCAGCAATGTGGCTAAGAGAGCCTGTGTGAGGTGGAATATGTCACCCCCCTTTGTGTCCTGTCCTTTTCCTAAATGGTAGAGAATGGTGAAGGTGATTGATTCACCCAAAAGAGTTGCCTTGAACAGGGCAGAGGTGCTGGGCCACCAGTGTCTCCTCTGATGGCTGGAGAAACCAGAGCCAACTCACCAGATTTCAGTGTCTAGTGTCATCATAGTGGGAGTTAAATAAAAGAGGAAATGGCTTAAAGTTGTGCCAGGGGAGGTTCAGATTAGATATTGGGAAGACTTTCTCCACAGAGAGGGTTATCAGGCATTGGCCCACGCTGCCCAGGGAGATGGTAGAGTCACTGTCGCTGGAAGTGTTCAGAAAACATATAGATCTGGTGCTTGGGGCCATGGTTTAGTGGTAAGCACAGGAGTTTTGGGTGGATGCTTGGACAGGATGAGCTCAGAGGTCTTTTCCAACCATAATGACTGAATGATTCTATGGTGAGTCCCTCCCCATGGCTCCTGCATGGATATGATGCCTAAAGATTTGTGTTCTGTACATTTTTAGGACTTTTAGAATTATGTGAAGCTTCCTGGATTGTTCACATATTAAGAGCCACTAGGCCCGTTCCTGAGGGACTATCTTGGACTTTCCCATGCCTCACCAAGGACATGATGTTTTGAAGAAGCCACCTGCAGATAGCTTGAAGACAAAACAGCAGAAGAGGGCCAAGCCCCATGTGGGCCCTCTCCGAGGGGCAGAGCTGAAGACCACCAGGGGTTGGCTATTGGAAAACCTAGTGCCAGGGTTGGCTATAGATATCAATATGTTAATTACTAATAAAACACATAAAAAGGGGTAATCCCTTGGGGCGGGTGCACGCGTCTATGTACAAGATCTCGAAGGTGTGGAATTCCAATTAAAGGTAACTCTATCTTTCTCCATTAACTTTGTGCCAAGTGCCTATTTTCCAGAATAAGTGCTCATGAGGGTTAGTGAAAGGGCTGTGGCATTCCCTCTTTGATTAATAAGGTATGTTTGGTTGGTTTGTTTCTTATATGTTTTGCTTCTCTGGAAGAAGGGTGAAACGGTCAAGCAGACCCCCTGGGAGAGAAGAAATTGCTCCTGTCCTGAGAGCAGTCAAGCCTGCCTGGGGAGAGACAGGCAAGGCAGGAGGAAGAGCACAGAGAAGCCGCAGCAGGGAGCTGAGCTGTTGAGACACATAGCTGGGCCTCCAGAGAGACAGAAACAAAGCTGCCTAGGGACAAAACTTCCAGGAATGAGACTTCCCAGGGCTGGGCAGAGCCTGCTACAAATCAGAAAGCTGCTGAACTGACTGAAAGCAAGCCTGGAAGCAGGGACCCACTTGCAAGGACTCTGTAGGCAAGGGAGAGCTGCTAATGAGCCTTTTCATGTCTGCCCCATCTGATCTAATTCTATTCTGGCACTTTGATTTTTCTTTCTGTGTGAAAGTTAATGTGTGTTATAAATAATACTTGTCCCTTGAACTGACTCATCTTCTTTGGGGAGCTCATTTTTGGGGGGGAAATTATAGGCAGAGCCAGCTCAAAGCTGTGTTTAAATTGGGGTCACATAACGACTGCACACCTGGCATTACGCAGGAACCAGTGCTGGTTCTCAGGCTGTGAAGGACAAAGGGTTGAGAACAGATTTCTAAAGGTATGAAATGCTTTGTACAATGGGAGGTTAAGGCTGTTTTGCCCACTTTGCCTTTCAGAGAGAAGCCTGGGGAGGAGCTTAAGGCCCTGTATGGGAGAAAGTGTCTAATGCCATAGAGCTCTTTCAGTCTTGGCCAGAAGCAGCAGTCTATAAAATTGAAATGAAGAGGAACTCACAGAGGGAGAGATGGTGGTCACATCTGGAGAGCCACAAGTCTTTAGACTCCTTTTCCCAACTAAAGCTGGTGCCTAAGTGAGTGGGAGCTCCTTTACTTGTGCCCTTCTTCACCAAACTGGATTCTGCAATAGCTCATGAAAGTTGGTACCCGTGGGCCCAGCACTTGTAGGCAAGCAGCTCTGCTTAAGTTGAAGAGAGAGCCATCAAGGCTGGGTGGCTGTGATGTGCTGCTCTACCTGAATCATCTCCATTACTGGACAGTCTCACAGAATCATTAAGGTTGGAAGAGACCTCTAAGATCATCAAGTCCAACCATCTACCTATCACCACCATGCCACTAAACCATGGCCCTAAGGACCACATCTAGATGTTTCTTAAACCCCTCCAGGGATGGTGACTCCACCACCTCCCTGGGCAGCCTGGGTCAATGCCTAACAACCCTTGCAGGGAAGAAACTCCTCCTGACATCCAATCTAAATTTCCCCTGGGGCAACTTGAGGCCTTTTCATACAGCTGGTCTTGCTCTGCAGCTGAGTCCTACACTGGAGTCTGTCTAATCTGAACTCTGTGGCCATCAGCCACTGGCTAAGTCAAAGCTTAAGGTTCAACCTCAGCCAAGCATACAGAGCAGGTTTAGCCTGGGTGATCACAATCGTCCTTTTGGCCCTAGAAGCCATGAATGAGTAACCAAACCTCTATGTTTGTGCCCACTGGTTTCCTTAGTCTTCATCTCTAAGCTGGTAACCCCAAGCATTGGGTGGCTCTGGCAGCTCATGCTCCCAGGAACTAGCTGTAGCTGGGACAGAAGTTGTAGCCAAGTCCATCAGTGCCTAAGCATGGTCTCTGTTTGGGCATGTTGCCAGCAGCTCACTTGAGCTTCCTTCTTCCAAGGACTCTCACTGGGCAAACTCTTGAGAAGTCATCTGGGGATGAGAACAGCAGCTCCTAGGAGAAATGTGTGGAAATCTTGCTCTTTGCACTTGCTACATGGCTGTGGAGGGAAGCTCTCCTGCTTCTACCTACATCTTGTCCTCTTCTTTGCTTCTGATGGTTAACCAGCACAGATCTTCTCTGTCCTCTGCTTTTCTCATCTGCCATACAAGTGTTTTGCTCATCAGCCAGATACTTGACACAAACAGTGCTGCTGTTCCAAAGGAGACATGTGGTCAGTGCTACGGAAATCTCCTTCCATGGAGTTGCTGTGCACATGGAGTTCCCATGCTGCGTATGCACCAGCTGATGGAGATAGAGGTAGTGGTGATTCAAACCATTAATCAGTTCCTGAGGGAATAGTTGCTTCCCTATAGCTATCCCCTTCCCTCTGTCTGAAGCAGGCTGCTGGTTGCTGGAGCCACCAGGACAAGCTGTGGGTGGGCAGGAGCCCTGAGGAGCCTTGCATGGAGACTTCAACCTCAAATGTGGGCTGTGTGCAGGGAGAAGAACAGGCTGCTGTGCTGTGGGTTGGCAAAGGGCTGTATCTCCAAACAGGGCATTGGAGATCAGCCTTGGGGTGGATCCAAGATAGCTGACCCCTGGGAAATCTGTTGGAGTGAAGGAACAGTTTTCTCCTCAACCTGGTGCTGAAAACTACTGAGGACTTGATGCAGAGCAGGAGGGGCAGGTTTTGGAGCTTAGCTTGACAAGGAACACATTAACTCTTTGCTACATAATAATTTGTTCAATTAACCTATGTGATTTAGGGACATACACCTGGTAACAGGCTGCTGAGGAAAGAGCAGACCTGCATGAGGTTAGCAGTTCATTAGATAGGACTACACCTGGTGCTTGTTGACGTCTCAGTCAGCTGATGGAACTACAGCTGTGGTTGTTCTCACTGAAGGGCTAAACATTCACTGAGAACAACAGCAACCAAGGTGCTTGAGGCTCTCAGATCTGAGGTAGATCTCTAGGTGTGAGGAGCCTTTGCAGTAAGGTGAAGTTGGGCAGAGCAGAGGAGCCATGCAGGGAAGCAAATTTGCCTGAGGTCTCTTGGCAAGAATCTGTGGAGTCCATGAGCTTTTTGGGGCAGGTTTGGGATGAATGACTGGATGGAGATGATGTCTTGGCAGCTCTTCCCATGTCAGTGGGTCTCTTGTGCAGGTAAGCTGCCTCTGAATAAGCTCCTGGGTTAGCTCAGCCTTCAGATGGGTCTTAGGTGCCTGACCTCAGAAAAGTATGTCCCAATGAAGAAATATTTTTCTTTTGAAACATTTTCCATCTTGACCTGGGAGTCCCAACAAGCTTACTTCTGTCCTCCCAACACTGTTGCTTTCCTGGAGGAGATTCATTTAGCCACTAGGACCTCTAAGTTTTGGAAACAATCCATTTAATGTCCTTACTGCTCTGGATCTGCTCTGAGCAGGTGAAGGAACTCTGCTGGTCTCTGCCTTTTTTTTGCTATGGTCCTGCAGATGTGGTCCCTGTGTCCTTGGTCCTTGTGTTGCTTCTCTGTCCCTCCCTGTTGTTTTCTGTAGTTTTTAAGGGTTCATTTGCTGTTGCCCTCCTGGCAGCATCCTACAAGCACTGAGTCTTGTCTCCCTGCTGCCTTAGCACTCCTCAGCTTTGCTGTAGGACTCCTGCTCTTCTGCAGTCAAATCAGGCTGTGAAACTTCAATGTGCTGCCTTGCAGTTCTTGAGGCCTCTCAGCAACCTGCCTGGCTGCCTTTCCCTCCTCTGGGCTCTCTGCTCTTTCTTTTGGAGGATATTTTCCTTTTATATTGGAGGATATTTTTATATTTGGAAGATGTTTTCCTTATATTGCCCTTTATTTCCTGGGACAATTTGCATGCACACACTTCAGAGGTTTTGCATGTGTTTCTCTTTCCCTTCTGGGGCTTCTCACTTCCTTCTCTGCAGCATCATCTGCAGGGCTCTATCCTATGCAACTCTCTTTCAGCTTATTTCCAAAGAGTCTGCTTTCTCTCTGCCTGTGTAAAGCTTCTTCCCATGTCTGAAGTTTGACCATGTGGAGCCTCCCTCAGCAGGTGACCTGATTCACTCCCTCAGACCATTTCATTGGTCTAGTCACATTTACCTGACCTCCACAGGGAGCAGCTCCTCCTGTTCTTGGTTCTAACCTGTGCTCCTTCTCCCATCCATGCCTCCAGAGGTTTCTGGTTGGGTTTTTGATTTTTCTTAAAGATTTTTCCACATGGGTGGAAGAGTAGCTACTGTTCCTGCTAGATTCCCATTCTGGCTATAAAGGGATCCCATACAGCTAGAGGAATGCCTGACCTTTCCTAGCTTTTTAGAGGGGAAACCTCTGACAGCATCTCCATTCCACAATTATTCCTTCAGCCTCTGAAACAAAAGGCTCTGATCTGCTGCATCCTAAGTGTGTGGAGCACATCTCTTCATCAGATTCTGCCTGTCAAAATTCCTACTCTGTTCCCTGACCCTTTACTGAAGGGCAGTTCCCAGCTTCCCAGTTGGCTCTTTCAGATTGACAAAAGAAAGAAAAGAATAAACTGTCAGGATGCTAAAATTGCCTGCTGAGACCAGCAAAGGCTTGGGACCCCTCTGGAGCTCCTGCTATCCTGTGCTCTTTGCTATGGTAGTCAATTTCTCCAGCAGAAATCAGCTTTTAAAACAAAGCTTCCAGTATTGAATTTACCTTGCTCCAAGATCACATGAATTCGATTCCTTTGGGACAGCCTTCAGCCCTCACAAGCATATCTGAAGTGTTGCAGCTGCTGGTGGAGATCCAGCCCAAAGGACCAGGCTGAAGCTATGTTGAAGTTAACCCAATGTGCATGGTGTGGCCTCTGGGTTCCCATCACCATCTTCACTCATTGCAGGTGAGGGGAGAGAGCTCAGACATTTCCAAACCTTCTCTGGAGCTGAGATCTGTAATAATGATAATAATAGTAATGGATTTAATAAGGCCTAAGTATCCTGATGACTTCCAGTATCCCACTTGGATCAAAGTGGCCAAGGTCCACACTGGTCCATCTTCTATAATTCAAATATCATTGTCACATTTTTCTGACTCTAAAATCTTCCTATGGGGAAAAAATAACTTTTCTCAGCACTATCATTTTTTCCACAGTTTTTATTCTATGAGTTACTTTTTCAACAGCAGTTTTAACCCCAGAATTTTGCTATAGATTCCAGGGTGTATTTTTGATCCTTTTATATTCCTTTTTTTTTTTTTTTTATAATTTGTGGGTTTTTCCCTTTTTTTTTTTCCACCTCCTTTTCCAGCATGTTTCCTAATGACTTGGTATTTAATCTGATCAGCCTTTTCCCAGTCTGCTCATCTGCCTATTTCTCTCCATCCCTACTTATCACTCCCTCCCACTTTGACACATTCCCTCCCCTTCAAACCTTTTTGAACTATTTACTGATTTTGAGTGAATTTGGCAGCTAGGACAGGATCTGAAAGCCAGTCAGGCTCTTCCTTAGAAGGCTGCAGTGTGTGCTTGATTCTTGCTGCTTCTCTTTGTCCTCTACCATCGCTGGGCTGAGCTGCTGCATGTGTGGGGACTTGGGGACTGTCAGAGGAGGGATGTGAGGAGGATCCAATGCTGTGCAGCTGGAGAGGAATTTGAAGGTATCTATAAACAATAGATTTGAGTTCTGAAGTGCACTGAACAGCTTTTGACTTCCTGCCCTTTTAGTTGTGCTGCACAGGTAAACCAGGGGCTCAGTGTGAAATACTGGTAAGCTCTTTCCATTTCTTTTTCTTCTACAACACGGAAGGCCATGGAAATCAGTCGTGAGGAAAAATGATGTGGAGAAAAGTTTATTCTTCTGCTTTTAATTGGTCAGTGAAAGCCATTTGACTTGGTTCCTTTGGCATCTTTATATTTGTTCACCCTAGTAATCCAAATGCCTGCCATTTTTAATCTGGATACAATGCAGGATATGAAAAAGTCCTCAATTCAACCTAGGTTTTAAACCAATCTATACAGGAGCATTAAAATTACAGATATTAGCAATCCACTGATTCATTCACACCATAAACAGCATTTGCATTATGCATTTTCTCTTGTGCCTTCCATTCTCCATGCAAATAAGTAACTAACCCTTGTAAGAAAGTATTAGTATTGCATGAAATATATTCCATTTTCCAGGAAAGAGGTAAAAGGCTTGTGAGCCAAAATGCACAGGGTGAGGTGAAAGGAGGGTGGTCACCCCTTTCTAGTGAAGGCAGGGGAGACAAAGTTAGGGGGGTGAAAAGCTATTGCACACCAAAAAACCTCTGGACTGAGACTAGTCCTTGACCTTCTTGAGATTGGTGCAAGGAGTTGGCTCACACACCCACCAGACCCTGCATACATCCTGCCTTGTGCTGCTGTCTCACTGCTCTCCACCTCGTGCATAGATGCTCTACTTATGGCCATGGTTTAGTGGCATGGTGGTGATAGGGAGATGGTTGGATTTGATGATTTTAGAGGTCTCTTCCAGCCTTCATGATTCTGTGTTGTCAGCACACATGGGCTGATGGAAAAGGGTCTGGGTGGAAAGGGGAGCTTGTATCCACCCAGGAGCTGGGTCACTCCCTCCTTCCCTCCACATTCCCTAGCTGACCCCTGCTCCCAGTATTGGCAGAGCATAGCCAGATGTGCCTGGCAAGCTGCGGCAGTTGGCACCTCTGCCTAGACCTTGAGCTGCTTCTGGAGACCAAGGTTGTTTTCTCTTGCAGAGGAGCAGAGTGTCTGGCTGTGGGCACTGCTGGAGCTGTGACATGCCTCTGATGTGACTCGGGCCCTTGTAAATGGCAAACAGGTCACAAGAAATGGGAATAGGAAGCACATCCGCAGTGTGCTTCTGTGAGATCATAGAATCATTATTGCTGGAAAAGACCTGATGATTCCACCACCTCCATAGACATTCTGGGCCAATGCCTGAGAACCCTCTGGGTGAAGAAATTCTTCCGAATATCCAATCTGAACTGACTTCCCTCCTTACTCCTCCTTCCCTCCAAGAGTTGAAAAATATCATTTCAAGATTTCTATGCTCAAGACAGCCTCCAGCCACTGCATCACAGAATCATTAAGGCTGGAAGAGACCTCTAAGATTGATGCCTAAAGATTTGAGTGTGTTCTGTAGATTTTTTTTGTGGGAGACAGCCTAGAGACACTGCAATCTGAGTTTGGGGTTTGCTGTTATTGTATGGTTTCTTGTTGTATTGGTTCACTTTCAATTTTATTGTTATCCCCCCCTCACCCCCACGTGGTGACCTTCTGTTCTTAAGGTACCATCTTGGACTTTCCCATGCCTTGCCAAGGACATGAAGTTTTGAAGAAGCCACGTGCGGATAGCTTGAAGAGGAAACAGAAGAAGAGGGCCAGACCGCACATGGGCTCTCTCCGAGGGGCAGAGCTGAAGACCACCAAGGGTTGGCTATTGGAAACCCTAGTGTCAGGATTGGCTATAGATATCAATATGTTAATTACTAATAAAACATATAAAAGGGGTAATCCCTTGGGGGGGGGGGAGGCATGTGTCCATGTACAGGATCCTGAAGGTGTGGAAGCTTTCAATTAAAGGTAACTCTATCTTTCTCCATTAACTTTGTGCTGAGCGCCTATTTTCCAGAAATTTTGGCATCAAGATCATTAAGTCCAACCATACCTATCACTACCATGCCACTAAACCATGGCTTTAAGTAACACATCTAGATGTTTCTTAAACCCCTCCAGGGAGGGTGAGTCCACCACCTCCCTGGGCAGCCTGGGCCAATACCTAACAACCCTTTCAGGGAAGGAATTCCTCCTAACATCCAGTCTAAACCTCCCCTGGTGCAACTTGAATCCATTTCCATCACCTACCAGTTCTTCTCTGTTTGTAAACAACAGGTCTAGCAGGGAGCCTTCCCTAGTTGGCTCACTCACCAGTTGTGTCAGGAAGTTGTCTTCCACATGCTCTGGGAACCTCCTGGCATTTGTCTGCTCTGAGCAGTTCAGGATTGAGCTGTCCCTGTCTTTCCCAGAAAGCAGACACAAACAGCATCAATTTCTCTTCCTCAGCTGCAGGTTTTCATGCTACCTCCTGCCTCTGAGCCCTCTCCCCTCTTCCCAGAGTGACTGGAGTTTACTCACACAAAGGGGCTGACAGACAGTTGGGCAGCCTAGGCAGAAAGATCCCTTGAGTCTATCTTCTTCATGAAACAAGGCTAAAAATTAGTATGTCTGGGTGCAAGCAGGTTCACTTCATTCTTAAGAGCTCTTTGATGATCAAATGTTTTCCTATTTCATGATGGTTTACAGTCCCTTTAGAAAATAACAGATTTCCTAATGGAATCAGCTAGGCTATGATTCCTAACAGCCACTGCCATGATCCAGCAGTGCTTTTTTTTACACCTGGCTTCTAAATCTGGCCAGATTTCTTACACAAGACAGGAGGAGCTCAGGATCCATTGTGGTCAAATTTACCACAGATCCAGCAAGCCCAAAGAATCACAGAATCTTTTGGGTTTCCCAGGACCACCTCCAGTCAAGTTGTGAAAATCTACACGCTAGGAGACTCCACAACCTCTCTGGGCAACCTGTGCTTGACCTCCTTCACAGTGGAACAAGCTCTCCTTATGTTCGGATAGAATGTCAAGTTTGGGGTTTTGCCCATTGTCCCTTCTGCTGTCACTGGGCTATGAGAAAATTCTGACTCCTCCTTCTCTCCCCCCTCCTATCAGGTATTTATACTGATTGATAAGGTCCCTCCCAGCCCTCTTTATGGCAGGCTGAACAGTCCTGACTCTTGGAACCCCTCCTTATAGGACAGGTGCTCCAGTCCCTTCATCATCTCAATGGCCTTTTGCTGGGCTTGTTCCATTAAATCTATTTTTCTCTTCTGTTCAGTCCAGAGCTGGACCCACACTCCAGATGTGGCCTTCCCAGTGCTAAGAAGAGGGAAAGAATCACCTCCCCAGATCTACTAGCTGTGCTCTACCTAGTGCAGCTCAAGAGACATACTGTTGGCCTTCTACACTGCAAGGGTGAATTGCCAGCTCATGCTAAACTTGAGGTCCACCAGAAACCCATGTCCTTCTCTGCAGACACTCTTTCCTTCTGGTTGGACCCCAGGATGTTCTGTTGCCTGTATATCCTCTGTGGCTGCAGGATTTTGCATTTCCCCTTGAGACTGCTTCATGAGATTCCTCCCTGATCAATTCTCCATCCTGTTGAGGTCCGTCTGAATGGACCACAATCATCTGGCATGTCAGCCACTCCTCCTAGTTGGTATCATCTGCAGACTTCCTGGGGGTGGACACTGTTTCAGGTTATTGATGAAGATATTAAACACCCTTGGTCCCAGTTTTGTCCTCTGGGCCACACTTTTAGGGACTTGCCTCCAACAGGACTTTGTGTTCTTGATGACAAACCTCTGGGCTCCTCCTCTTGAGGTGATGAGGCATTGGTGCAAATTTCTTTCTGTTTCTGAATCATTTAAGACATTTATTTCATCCACTTTTTTCATCACATTTCAAACTAAGGAACTCCAGTCCATTAGTCTCTTTTTCACATTTCAGACTGAGGAATTCCAGGGAACACAAAAGAAACTACACAGTGAGTTTCCTCATCATTATTTGCTTTCAGAAGTCACCACCAGTGTAAGACAATGAACCCTGAGCTGCACTGCTGCTCCTTTGGGTGTATGCCACTGATGGAGACCACCCCTGGGCTCTGCTGTTCAGCAGCTCCTGCAAAGAGCTGTCAGAGTTGGCAGCTGTTCTACACCCATTTTCCAGGCATTTCCTGCCCTGTGCCTGGATGACTCCTGCAAAATTAAGGCAGCATCTCTTAGAAGAATCGATGGGACTTGGGCTGACTGCAGGATGTAGCCCAGCATGAAATGCTCCTAGAAGAATGAGGTTAGCTAACAGTTCCTTCTTTGTGAAGCCACTCTCTTTCAGATTTACTTTCTGTCCTGAGAGATTAACTATAAAATAAAAGCCAAGGAGGCAAACAAACATTCAGGGGTGGATAAAAGGGAAATGTTTGGGAAAACAACCCATGATGCCACATATGGGTTACCTAATGCTGGCTTGATAGCTCTGATGTTGCAGATGTTGGAAACCAAGAGGGACATCTCCCTTGTGGGACTGACCTTCCTCTTGCTTCCTTTTTAAGAGGTTTCAAATATTGGGAGTTAATGTTTCTTGGAGGAACACAGGTATCTAATCAAAATCCAGAGATTTCTGGCCACTTAATTCTGTGGGATGTTGAAGTGTATAAATTAGTCTTCTCATATGCCTTTTTCTGCTGTTGAAAGACTTCACTGTAAAAAGCTCTGCTTGAGTTTCTCAGTGTCCTGCTTCCCCCAGGCTTATGATATTTCACCTTTTAGATTGGCAAGCACATCTTGCATCAAGCAGTGAGGCTTCAGTGGGGGCCATTTGGTTTCAGGGATGGGAGGTGGAATCAGATAATATTGACCTGGATAGCTTTGTTTATTTTAGTGGAATGAGGAGCAGATCTCCTTCCTCATTGAGTGTTCCAGGCTTGTTCCCCTTTAACCTTCAGCTTACAGATTGGTCTCCAGGGTGGGTTACATGAAACCATCAGGGTGAACCTGCAAAGCCTGAGGAGTTCTCCATGGGTGCACTCATGCCCGAGGATGCATCACTCAAAAGGCTAAGGTTGGGTGTAGCAAGTCCTGCCAGTTCCCTGTGATGAGGCGTTACTGAGAGTGGGCACTGCCACACAGCCCATGGACATCTACTGGCACCCTGCTGGGATGCCCCAGGAGTGTTATCTCCATACTGAGAGAGATAGTTCAGCCCTGGGCAGGAGGACTTGCGTTGCTTGCTCATGATGGGAAAGGAGAGAGGTCACCCACAGCTGTCCTGTGCCAGTGAAGTTGTAAAGCTGTTTCCACCCTGGGCCTTGACTTCTTATTCTCAGATTACATCTCAGGTGACAAAATTGTTGTTTCTTTCAGTGTCTGATGCTCTACTGAACTCTAAGGGCCACATCCTGCTCTCCCCTGAGTGTGTGAGAGGAGAGGAAAGCCACAGAGATGTGGCTTGGGGTGCATGATGTACCTGAGACAGGAGCACAGCCACTTACTTCTCAACTTAACCAGGAAGGTGTTTTGTAGGGTTTTTGTTGTTATTGTTTTGCTCCTAGGTTCACAGCCATCTTTCCCTCTGCTACAGTGCTGTCTGCCATCTGTCCCAGGAAAATAAAATCACTGTAAACTCCAAATGCTACAGGCTGCAGAGTTAACAGCTGAGATTTTACTGAGCATGCTGAGCAGGAGGCAGCAGATCATGGATTTGCTCTAGGAGGCTTCTCGGAGTGGCTAAGGTCTAATCTGAGTTATTTGGGCAAGTTTAAATGGTGGAAGAAGCAGAGATGCTGCTTAGGGCGGTGCTTCCTTTGGCATCCTAATGGACTACTTGCCTGAAGAGACCTCTGTTGCCTACAGGGATGTGGCATGGGGTCTTCCATGAAAGGGAGCTCCTCCGTCAGCTGCTCCTGGTGGTGTTCAGACAGCCAAGATGGTTGGAGGGCAGCTTCTTGCTAACAAAGCAGTGTTCTACAGCACTGGCTGGACTCAGAAGCGAGAAGCAGCAAAGCTGGGCCCAAAGCAGGATTGCAAGGGAAGCGAAGAAGAGAGCGCCGAGGGAACTGCCCCTTACATTTATACTGAGCATGATGTGTATGAAATGGAATACTCAGTTGGTCAGTTTGGGGTCACCTGTCTTGCTAATTCCTTCCCTGCAACCCCCTCACTTCCCAGTGGAATCACAAAGGGCTTACATTCCAGTTCTTAGCTGTAACCCAAACACTTAGGCCTAAGCTATTAGAAGCTGGCAATGTTTTGAAAACATACTGCCAGCTGTCAGAGGAATGCAGTCACTTTTAAAGGAAACTTGGCTAGAAGCAATACCACCTTAGCAGAATCAATTCTGCTCCAGCCTGAACTAGGACATTCCTCCTGGGGTCCTCTCTAGCACCAGGACTTATCACAGACACCTCAACCCAGCAGAAGCAATGCCATGGCTGCCTGGAGTGTGGGCTCCACAAAGCTCTGCACCAGCAGTGCACAGTACTCAGGGAATGCTGCCAGAGGAATTGTGGGTGCAGGTGCTGCCTCCTGAGCCTCAGAGGATGAAACTGGGTGAGTGACAACTCTGCAGGCATGAGCTAAAGGGACAGTTGGAAAGAAACAAAGAATAATCCCAATAAACTGGAGGTCAAAGGTCTAGGGAAGGAAAATGGAGTGTGATCCAGCTGTCCTGGTGGAAGATGGCCCTGTTGTCCTGGGGGATGATTCTGGTCTCCTGCTGGAGAATGACCCTGCTGTCCTGCTGGAGGATGGCCCTGCTGTTCTGCTAGAAGATGACTCTGCTGTCCCGTGGAGGATGACCCTGCTGTCCTGCTGGAGGGTGATTCTGGTGTCCTGCTGGAGGATGTCCCTGCTGTCCTGCCAGATCATGCAGACACAAGTGCTGTGTGAGGACACAGAGGCAACCACAGAGGTCATGGGGAAGCATGTGATGGTCCTAGAAGTCTGGGAGATGCTGCTGAGGACAGCTTTGGCCTTGCTGAAGCAGGTGAATGCAAATAACAAAGCTGCAAGGACAATTGCCTTTCCTCAAAAGACAATGCAGCTTCTTGCTGTCATGTTTTCTCCCTGAGACCTCCCTTCTTTTTGTCCTCCCTTCAAGATAACACAGGGAGCACCCTGAAAATGTGCCTGAGTGAGACAAGAGGTGACCTAAGGCTGCTGCTCCACCACTTAATACAGCCTCAGGAGAGCAGCACTGGACAGGCACATGCCCCTACTCAAGGCAAAACCTGGACATACTGTGCAGGGAGAGCAGCCCCTGAGGAGATTCCCTGTGCATCTCTTCTAAATGTCTCAAAATGCTGAACCAAAACACGTTTACTCTTTTTTATCAGAGGTAAAGCAAGAGAAACTCATTTCTAAGACTTCCACTCCCTGCAAGCCATAGAATCATAGAAACATTGCAGTTGGAAGAGACCTTTAAGATCATCAAGTCCCCAGCCAACACACAGGCATGGTATGGTCTGGCATGATCATTAACAAGGTCCTGTGCTTTTTCCCAGTCTTCCTTTCCTGCTTGTGGGTAAGAAGGTAGCCAGCAGCAGAGGTGTCCTCTCCCATTCCCCTAGAGCACTTTAAGCCAGCAGGAGGTCTGCATGCACCACAGCATTTTCAGAACAATATGAAGCTACCCCTGAAAGCCCTTGGTTGCCTGCTGGGAATACAGCAGAAGGGAGGGTTTGAATACAGGGGAGAGCTTTGCGGGCCTAAAATGCTCAGGGCAAAGCTCCTTCTTTGGCAGTTGTCCTCCACCAAGGGCTCTTCACTACCTCCCTTCACTTTTAACAGCTCCAGCCTTGATCTCTTCTCCAGCACGAGTGACAGCTGCAGGAGAACTATAACATTTTAATTGCCATTTGTGTTTAGGAGCTCAACTATAATTAGAGGCAAGTGACTCAGCTGCAGAAAGAATTCATTCAGGCCATGCTGCTTCCCTTCCTCCTGGTGAATGTTCTGTGAGCAGGTTCCTACACTCACTAGCCCATTCCTCTCTCCAGGTTCCCACGCTCACTAGCCCATTCCTTACTCAGACTTGGTCATGCATTTTCTTGGGCGGATTTCTCTGGATCTGCTGCTGGTGTGCCAGCAGCCAGCAGAAGGATTGGGACTTCCCACCAGTGACATGAGCCATGTGCTGTCCTTCCTAGCCCTTGGCTGCCTGGGTGGGGAAGGAATGTGATGGCATGGATGTGGATTTTATATCCCAGAAGACGAGCACATGGTTTAAAATGGGTGTGCTGAGCCAGAGAGCAGTGATGGCCTCGCTGCTGTGAGAGCAGGAGAGTGGTGCATCCTCTTGGAGCTGGCTGGCTTCAGACCTGCTTAGTTCCTCTGAAATCAAGAACCTGGTGGATGTATCACCTGCTTTGTTCCTGCAGACAGGAGAAATGTTAATCTTGCAGCTCTGTCACACAAGCATCTCCCCAGCTCTTGCTTCCTGCCTCATAGCATAGGGTCTCCGTCTGGACTTTCAGCTGTAATTTGTGGTGCTGATATGGATGTTCCCTGTTGCTGGAATGTCTAGGATGGACCAAGTGTCTTCCTGGAACACCTGGAGCACAGTATTGCACCATCTCTCTGGTGCAAAGCCATGTCTGCCCACAGATCTCTTCAGCCTGGAGAGGAGGAGTTTATAGCTTCCTCACCAGAGATGAAGGAGGAACAGGAGCTGATCTATTGTCTCTGGTGACCAGCAACAGGACCCAGGGGAATGGCATGAAACTGTGCCAGGGGAGGTTCATGTTAGATATAAGGAGAAGGTTCTTCACCCAGAGAGTGCTGGAGCACTGGCACAGGCTCCCCAGGGAGGCAGTCATGGCACCAACTCTCACTGAATCCGAGAAGCATCTGCACAGTGCTCTTAGACACATGGTGTGACTTTGGGGTTGTCCTGTGCAACAGACAGGATCTGCACTTGATGATCCTTGTGGGTTGCTTCCAGCTCAGGACGCCCTGTGGTTCCGTGAGTTCTGCAGCCCAAGCTAGCGTCCCACAGCCCAAGCCAGGACAACCAGCCAACCTGGAGAGCTGGGAGCTGGTTCTTGAGCACTCCTACTGCAGATGACTGCCCCATGCACCTCATCAGAGTGTGAGAGGGCAGAGCCATGCTCCTTGGGTAGATTTCACAAAGTATTTATCTTTCTTACACAGGCATCAGCACTTTGTATGAACATTTCTTGGGTTTTCTAACATTTCTCTTTTATGTCCTTGCTTGCTGCTTTGCATTTAAGTTTATTTCTTCATAAAAGCCTGATGCAAAGCCCAATGAAGGCAAATTTACCCTGAGTAATTGTTATGTCTTTAACAATCTTAATATGGCTTCTTAAACCAGTGGTGTGTTTTTCATCTTGGAGCACCAATAAGCAAGTGCTGACAATTCCTTCACTTTTTATTAACTTGCTATCAGTGGCCCAGACAAAGAACTTGCAGTTTATGTGTAACTATAGAGTCTAATATCATACAGTCTATCTATCTATCTGATACACTTGCCTGGGCAATCAGCCACAACTTGAGAGCTGGGAGGATATCAAGTTCATCTGCCAAAGAGCTGAGATGACAAAAAGGACAAGAGCTGAAAAGCAATTATTAACAGATTGAAGCTAGCTGCTATTGATCATCGCCCTGCTGAAATGAAGGAGGCTCACGGGGTAATCTTTATGCTGAACACTGATACACCATGCACCTTCCTCCCTGAGCAAAGTTAATTAGCATCATCTCAGTACCTGAAAATCAGTGAGGAGATCAAGTTGACACAGTCTGAGGTCCAACTGTGGCACTTTCATTAAGATATGCAGCATATTGTCATGACAACAGAGGAACTGGGTTCTGGTCTCCCCTGTTCCAGAAGGGCAGGGAACTTCTGGAGAGGCTCCGGAGAAGGACTACTGAAATGCTAAGGGGACTTGAGCAGCTCTGTGCTGGGGAGAGGCTGAGAGAGCTGGGGCTGCTTAGGCTGGAGCAGAGCAGCCTGAGGGGAGAGCTGAGCAATGCTTAGCAATCCTTACAGGGTGGGGGGCAGGAGGCTGGGGCCAGGCTCTGTTCTGTGGTGCCCAGGGACAGCACTAGAGGCAATGGGCACAAACTAGCAGCCAGCAAGTTCCATCTGAACAGGAGGAGGAACTTCTTTCCTTGGAGGTTGGTGGAGCACTGTGCCAGGCTGCCCAGGGAGGTGCTGGAGTCTCCATGTCTGGAGAGATTCCAAAGGCAGCTGGACACATCCTGTGCAAGCTGCTCTAGGTTCTCCTGCTCTGGCAGAGGGTTGGACTAGATGATCTCCAGAGGTCCCTTCCAACCCCTAGCATGCTGTGATTCTGTGATTCATCTGAGGGACTCTCAGTTGACATCAGTCTGTGGGATGCATATGCAAATGGCTATGTATAAAATTAAAAGTTAGCTGCTACTCTGAAATCAGCAATGCCAGCCAGTGAGCAGCTTTATAAGATATTTTATATTAAAATCTGTTGAAATGTGCTTTCTCTAAATTCTTCTGCATCTTTCCTGTGAAGTTGCTGCAATTCATTCTATGGAGGTTTTTAGACTGCACCATATGCTTCCAAACCATAGCTGTTTGACACAGCTAGTATATAACTATGGGATAAAATTAAAGCAAGGTCTTGATGCACTGTCCTGCCGTGGCACCTTGCCAGCTCACAGCCAAGCTTGGAATCTGCTGTGGGTGGACTGGTACATGTCCCATCACATCTCACAGCAGGGCCTTTGAGGAGCAGTAGAGACTGCTCTGTGTGAGCACATTGGGGTGGTACCAATCAGGAGCTGCAGACACTTACTGAGTCAGGCTTATGACCTAGCCACCGTTGGGACATCTAGCTGGAGATGGGGACCATGAGGGCATGGAACAAAACACCTAGCTGGAGATGGGGACCATGATGAATACATTGCCTGCTCACAGCCACAGCCCAACATACTGATCTTCACAGAACCACGGAATCATAAAAGCTGGAAGAGACTTCTAAGATCCTCAAATCCAACCGTACCTATCACCACCATGCCACTAAACCATGGCCCTAAGGAACACATCTAGATGTTTCTTAAACCCCTGCAGGGATGGTGACTCCAGCACCTCCCTGGGCAGCCTGGGCCAATGCCTAACAACCCTTGCAGGGAAGAAATTCCTCCTGACATCCAATCTAAACCTCCCCTGGGGCAACTTGAAGCCATTTCCTCTTGTCCTCTCACTGTTATCCCTGGAGAAGAGACCTGCCACGTTTTTAACACCTTGTTAGGAATAGTGTTCACTGCCCAAGTTCCTCTGGGTTTTCCATTCATTCCAACATCTAGCATGCCCTTTAGCAGCAGTGTGGGAGCAACTCCTCATCTTTCTATGCTCTACCTCGCTCCCCATCTTCCCCAAACCTTCTTAATCCAAGCTGGGAAGTTTCTTTCCTGTAAATCTGCTTGGAAAGGGTCAGCCCTGCACTGTAGCTGCTTCCTTCCAAACATCTTGTTTGTGTGGGCTTTTTTTTTGCAAGGTTTCTAAAACATTCAAATGATTTCCTGGATATTTTCTCAAATTCTGACAAAGTCTCTCTGCTCCATATGTTGCTGATTCATGTGTGGCACCAACTGAGGATCAGTTTCAGGGCTGCAGGAGATGCATGTTGGCTTTGTGCAGTTATCTTTGATCTGCTGAGCAGCTCACTGCTCCTCTAACAGAAGCCATTTTTTTTATGTTTGCAATAGCCAGAAGGATGTCTGATCATGTCCTGGGTGGGATGAGGTCACTTTTTGTGCTGGGTAGCAAGTGGAGCACTTTGGGGCATCCAGTGGAAGTTTTAATTTGAATGAAACAAGCAATCTCTGATGTTATCTTTGGCCAATGCCTCATTCTCTAAGAGCAGCTCACTCCAGAACAGCCCTGCCCATGGTCCTCTCTACAGCTCCCTGAACGCAGGTTGTAGTGAGATGGGGATACATCTCTTCTCCAGGGTTATCAGTGAAAGGAAAAGAGGAAATGTCCTCAAATTGCACCAGGGGATGTTTAGATTGGATATAAGGAGGAATTTCTTCCCTGCAAGGGTTGTTAGGCATTGGCCCAGGCTGCCCAGGGAGGTGGTGGACTCACCATCCCTGGAGGGGTTTAAGAAACATCTAGATGTGGTCCTTAGTGCCATGGTTTAGTGGCATGGTTGTGATAGGTAGATGGTTGGACTTGATCTTAGAGGTCTCTTCCAATCTAAATGACTATGTGTGTGTGTGTGTGTGTGTGTGTGTGTGTGTGTGAAATGAAAGCCAGATATTGTATTTGGTACCTGTCTATCTATCCATCCATCCATCCACTCACGCTTTCATCCACTCATCCATCCATCTATCCATCCACCCATCCATCCATCCACATACCTACTTATGTCCCATCTTTAGGGGTAACTAAACACTTCCTAGCTGAACACTTCCTAGCTAAACCCAGGGACGGTGCAATACTTGATCTACTGGTCACCAATGCAGGTGAACTCATCAGGGATCTCAAGGCTGGAGGCTCCCTGGGCTGCAGTGATCATGCACTGGTGGAATTCACAGTGCTGAGGGTCACTAATCAGCCAAGAAGCAAAGTCAGGACTCTGGAATTCAAAAAAGCAAAATTCCAGCTCTTTAAAGAGTTACTTAGCAGGATACCCTGGGAAATGGTCCTCAAGGATAAGAAAGCAGAGCAGAGCTGGCAGATCTTTAAGGACACTTTCCATAGAGCACAAGAGCTCTCAATCCCCAGGTGTAAGAAATCTGGTAAGAAAGGGAAGAGACCTGCATGGCTGCATCAAGACCTGGTGGTCAAATTAAAAACCAAGATGGAACTACACAGGCAGTGGAAGCAGGGACAAGGATCTTGGGAAGACTATAAAGATGCTGCCTGATGGTGCAGAGATGAGGTCAGGAAGACTAAAGCACAGCTAGATCTCAACTTAGCAAAGCATGCAAAAAATAACAAGAAAGGATTGTACAGGTACATCAATGAAAAAAGGAAGGTCAAAGAAAACATTC
>VWZO01021438.1:39868-82261 GCA_013396975.1 Bucco capensis
TCTGGAGCCCTCAACACACAAAGGACATGGAGCTGATGGAGCAGGTCCAGAGGAGGCCACGAGAATGCTCAGGGACTGGAACACCTCTGCTCTGAGGACAGGCTGAGGGAGCTGGGATTGTTCAGCCTGGAGAAGAGAAGGCTTTGGGGGGACCTACTAGTGACTTTCCAGTACCTAAAGGGAACTTCCAAGAAGGCTGGAAGAGGGCCTGTTTGCGAAGGCCTGGAGTGGAAGGACAAGAGTACATTTAGACTTGATATTAGGAAAATGTTTCTCACCACAAGGGTGGTGGAACACTGGCACTGGTTGCCCAGGGAGGTGGTTGAGTTCCCATTCCTGGAGGCATTCAAGGTGAGGCTTGACAGGGCTTTGGGCAACTTGATCTAGTTGGGGATGTCCCTGCCCACTGCAGGGGGGTTGGACTAGATGATCTCCAGAGGTCCCTTCCAACCCAAATGATTCTATGATTCTATGAAACCGACTCTGCATTCACATGGAGACTCATTCATTCACAACAGCTGAGCCCACGAAAAGCAGATTCTTGCCGTAAAAGTCATTTGATGCTGTGGGTGAATTACCAGCCCTTGTAAACACTGTGCTTCTAGATGTAATTTATCCTCATTTAGCTCTTGTTATTGTCTTGTGTATTGTCTCTGAATCAGGCAATCTTGAAAGTGCAGCCTCAGATACAGTAATGCATACTGAATGCCTGCAGACAGGTACCCTGAGCATCTCTTCTGCACCTGATGATGCTAATCAAGGATTGTTCTGAGCTGACACATTCTTACAAATGACATTTCTAAATGGCTTCTGAGCAAAAATTACATAGAGGCAAGAGAAAGTTAAGAACTTTGCATAATTTTCTAGCACTGGACAACTATTATTTTGAGGTCAATTTTTAGACATGATGCTTAGGTTGTTCTGACACTGTCTTTCCACTCCTCAAATCTGTGCCACTCCTCCCAGCACGGAGGCCTGGGGTGTTGAGAAGCAGCAGTGCTCTCTACCATGGAGAGTACCTGGCACAGCAGAGGTGGTAATCCCACATATTAGCCCCTTGGTACCTGTCATCGATTAATGAGCATAGGTTTTCTGCTGCTTTCTCCCAGGAAGTGACGCACACATCAATGCCTCATCTGCTGTTGGTTATCCCTCTCATGGATCTCTCTCTGCAAATCAGAGCTTCCCACCTCACAGCTTTATGTGCTGTTGCTTAACCTGAATGTGCTGGAGGTAAAAAAAGGCAAGTCCTAAACTAGACCCATCCCTGAGAATGTCAGACAGCATGTGAAGCAGGGAAGGGTGAGCCAGAACTCCAGTGTCTGTGCTGCTGGATGGGAAAGAAAGAGGAGACTGACATGAAACGATCACCTTCCCTCCTTGGGACACAGCAGCTGAGGCATGGTAAAGGAAAGTGGCAGAATCAGACTCCTATGTGTTGGATGCCTTCTGTGGCTCAGCTGGATCTTTCAGGAGTTCCCAGGAAGGACTCCATTGAGCGGAGCAGTGCTAGGTGCAGTTGCTTGCAAGGTTGTGGGGCTGACACCAAGTTCTTGTGTGTGATTGTCCCAGTTTGATAGGACAATTCTGGGGGGAAGCCAAATAAGAATCCTCCCCCCTCCCACAGAAAAGGAAGGAAATAGAATAAATCACACCCACACCCATGGGCAAAAGTGATAAAGAATAACTTCGACAAGAAAAGAGTGAAGTACAAAACTGGAAAAAACCTCCCAGACCCCTCCCAAGCCACATGAGAAAATGGTAGCCTGTAGACCCCCAACACCTGCAGGGAACCTTCAAAACACAGTCCAGATGTGGTGAGGTGGAGAAGCAATAGGTTGGGGTGTGCTGAGATGGTGGATGGTGAATAAAGTTGCCAGTGGGATGAAATGGAGTTGGATACCGGATGAAAAGAGAGGAACCCCGGTTGCTCGCTCTTCTTTCAGCAAATATGGAGAATGCCTCGTGGCATCCAAACAAAGAAAAGGAAGATCCCGCGAGATGCTGTGAGACTCCCTGAGTTCCTTTCGTGCTTGATGTCCTTCCTGGCACACCACCTGCTCTACTCATTTGAGCTGTGCTCTCTCTCTCCATGCCACCGGTTTCACTGCCACTTTGCTGCTTGCCGCTCCTGTGCTGCTGTTCCGTTGCTATTTGCTGCCACTTCCGCAGCGTGCCACTCAGATGGGGGTCACTGGCTGCTGCGGCTGGCAGAGCTGGCGCTCCCCACAGCTGCTGCTGCCGCTGGGGTCACTGCTTCCATGTCAGGATGCTGTGGGGTCCTAGCACCTCTCTGTGCAGTTCAGCTGGAGTATGCTGCTGCTGCTGTTGCAGCTGCTGACCCTGACCCCAGAGAAGGAGTTAGTTCTGCACAGTTTAGTGTCAGTCTGCCAAGGGAAGGGGCAACACCCACTCCCCAGCCGCATGGTAGAGAGGCCCAGTGCCCCCTCCACTGTTCAAAAATAAACATAACAGATTTCGTGGGTGAGAAGGAGGGGAATGAAAAGATAGGTTGCAAAAACTTCCTATTTTTATATACCCCATAACAGTGATGGATTGGAGGACAAGAGAAAACGGCCTCAAGTTGCCAGGGGAGGTTTAGATTTCCCTCCTGCCCCATCACCAGTCTCATTGCTCTCCTCTGGACCTGCTCCAGCACCTCAATATCTTTCTTGAAGTGAGGGGCCCAAAACTGAACACAATACTGGTGAGGCCTCACCAGTGCAGAGTACAGGGGGAGAATGACATCCCTAGTCCTGCTGGTCACATTATTCTTGATACAGGCCAAGATGCCATTGGCTTTCCATGCCACCTGAGCACACTGCTGGCTCATGTTCAGCTGGATGTCAACCAGTACTCCCAGGTCCCTCTCCGCTGAGCCACTCGCCAGCCACTCATCTCCCAGTCTGTAATGCTGCATGGGGTTGTTGTGGCCAAAGTGTAAGACTCCGCACTTAGCTTTGTTAAATGTCATGCCATTGACCTCAGCCCATTGACCCAGCCTGTCCAGGTCCCTCTGCAGCAACTTCCTGCCTTCCAGGAGAGTGACACTCCCTCCCAACTTGGTGTCATCTGAAAATTTACTGATGGTAGACTCAATCCTCTCATCCAGGTCATCAGTAAAGATGTTGAACAGAACTGGGCCCAGGACTGACCCCTGGGGGACACCACTGGTCACTGGACACCAACTGGAAGTGGCACCATTCACAACCACTCTCTGTGCTCAGTCATCCAGCCAGTTTTTAACCCAGTGAAAGGTGTACCTGTCCAAGCCATNGAGAGCAGGAAGAAGGAAGAGAGAGAACCAGGAAACAACTAGACCCTTATATAGACTATCAATGTCCTTCTCCATGTGACATGCAGCTTACTTCTCATTCGTCCCTGCAACCTTACAGGCTTCAAACACAGTGCGCAGCTGCAACTTTTCTTCTTTCATTTTCCTTATCAGTTCCTCCCAGCGGATTCTTTTGTGGGCGAAGGGAGGAGGAGGGGAAAAGAAAGAGATTTAGCTCTCATCTTCCTAAAGAGGAAATGTCTCTTTTCAAAGGGAATATGACATACAGAAGATCCTTAATGTCTCTTTCTCTTCAATTTTAGTCACCTCATGACAGATGCTATAGGATACTGTATCAAAGGCTTTACTGAAGTCTAGGTAGATCACATCCACAGCCTTCCCCTGATCTACCAGGTGTGTCACCCAGTCATAGAATGAGATTAAGCTGGTTACGCAGGACCTTCCCTTCATAAACCCATGTTGGCTAGGCCTGATCCCCTGGTTGTCTCGTACCTGCTGCTTGATTGTACTTAGGATGACCTGCTCCATAATCCTGCTGGGTACTGAGGTCAGGCTGACAGGTCTAGAGTTTTCTGGATCCTCCCTCCGCCCCTTCCTGTAGATGGGTGTCACATTGGCCAGCCTCCAGTCATCTGGGACCTCCCCAGTTAGGCAGGACCGGTGATAAGTGATGGAGAGCAGCTTAGCCAGCTCTTGCACCAGCTCCTTAAGCACCCTAGGATGAATCTCATCTGGACCCAGAGACTTGTTAGGATTTAAGTGGCACAGCAGGTCTCTAACTACTTCCTCCTGGATTACAGGAGGGATATTCTGTCACCATCCCTGGAGGGGTTTAAGAAACATCTAGATGTGGTACTTAGGGCCATGGTTTAGTGGCATGGGGTTGATAGGTAGGTGGTTGGACTTGGTGATCTTAGAGGTCTTCCAACCTTAATGATTCTGCACTGGTTAGGAAACAGCCCCAGGCATGGGACCCTCAGTGTTACCTGTGCCACCACAGGTGGTAGCTGGGTAGGTTACTATCCCCCAAGGCAGTAATTGAGCCATCTGAAATCTCGCTTGCTGGTGTAAAGGTGACCACTCTAGATTCAGCTTTTCCTCTTCCTGGCATGCCATGGGCCGGAGAAGCAGAGGGAAGGAGGGGCTGAACTGTGCTGAAGTTGGGGATGTCATGGGTGAGATTATCCCTCTTCTTTCAGGTATTGTAACTCCACCATGGCACCAAATGTTGGTGCACACAGGAGCTCTGCCCTGCATATGCAGGTTAGCAGCAGTGCCCAGCCTGGATCCTAGGTGCATCTGGTCTCCTGATCCACTCCTGTAGGTGGCAGCAATCCTAAGGGATGCTCCTCAGGTTTTTCAGGGCACCTCTGAACAGCCGTGAAGATGAAAGTATTCCTGTTTGGGAGTTGTTGGCACACTGTGAATGGTTTTCTCATGCAGGTAAGAGGTAAGCCCCCTAGACTCATTTTTACCCATCACCTTCCTCACCCTTGCAATGCATCACCAGACTGAAGCTGCACATTCAGCTCTTCTCCTGGAGAGGCTATTGGGCACTTCCACCCCAGAGCTCCCTGGGGTTTTCCCTTTGCTTTAGCTCCTGCCTGTTAACCTGTGGGGTTTAACCCTCTGTCAGTTGTCCCCCTTAAGTGCCACTTACCAACAATTTACAGCAACATTTTGGAGCTCTTGACCCTGGTAATTTCCACGTCTTTATTCCTGGGTGTCACACTGCTGCTCCAGCCTCAGAAGCTGCTTAAAGGGTAGCAATTAGCAATGAAACAAACTGCAGATGCAATTTACTGCTGGTGTAATAGCCCAAAGCCATGAGGGGCTGGGGCGTGACTCCAGCTGGGAAGGGCTGTGCTCTCTCCTCCTTCCCACCCACCTACCTGGGCAGGGATCTGTTGCAGGGCCAGATCTATCAGCCTGTGGCCATGGCTGCACTAAAGGGTTGTAATCAGGTCCCTGCACCTTTGCTATTGCAAAAGACAACTTTGCTAGGACAATTTCTTCTTTTCGGTGCCAAGGTTGTGGTCTATAGCTAATGGGGTCCTGGGGATAATGAGTCATCCTGAGAGGTTGCTGGTGTAGGGGCTAGATAACACCAAACAGGACCCAGCAAGGGCTCAGCCCTTGTGTGGACATCACCCTGTGCCATGAACAGTGCTGAGGCAGAGGTGCAGAGGAGCAGTGGTAAATCTGGGGGTGGCTGCAGAGGGATGATGCTTTGTGGGTGCACATGGGCAGCAGCACTTTGGTTTGAAGAGGGGACAGACAGTGAACTGTGTTCAATCCTGCTAAGGGTGGTCCTATTTGCCTTTTCTGGTTATGGTGAGAGTGATAACCTTGTGACATGTCCCTGTGGAAAGCTGTCTGTGAATGATGTCCACGAGGCAGCACTTCTCTATGCCAAGGACCATTCCCTTGGGTGCCTCTGGCATGGCATGGCATGGCAGAGAGAAAGGGAATAGCTCAGCTGTGCTGTGGAGTGCTCTGTTGGTCACAGAGCTGTGGGGCAGGAATCTGAGGGCAGAATAGTGTGGAGTCTCCCTTCAGACATCTGTAGGCTGTGTGGGTTGTTCTGCATTAGCCCCATGGGAGCTCTGACATGGCAATCCCACCTGCTGGAGAGCCTCCTGTCATCCCATCTCCCCTTAAGAAGGAAAGGTCCTCAGCTTCCTGCCCTTTTGCAAGTAGGCAGAGCCTTCAGCACTTGCTTTATGGAAAGCCAGCTCATGTGTTAGGTAGGGAACCACTCCCTATGCCTGGCAGGGTAGTGGGGAGTGCACAGGCACATGCCCAGGCTCCCACATCTCACCTGTGTGACAGTGACAACGCTGCAGCAGTGGGATTAAATTATCTTCCTCAATCTATCAGCCACTGAAGGACACTGACTCCTTCCCCTCCTCTAATTTTAGCCCAGCCATTCCAGCCAAACTAAAGACACTGCCAGGAGAACAACCTGCAGAGTGCTGCTTGGCTGTTTCTGTGGCAGAAATGGTTAGGTGTCACACTGAATCTAAACTATTAACTCTGCAGCAGCAAGGACACTCCACCAGCAATGTAAGAAACCTCTTCAACCTGCTCCTTCACTATATACACATCACTTTCAGGTAGGAGGAAGCCACAGCCCATGCTGGGCTGTTCTGGGCTGCTCCCTGTGTGTCCTGCACTAAGGGCAATTTGGCTGAGGCTCTTCTGGATGGCACCTTCTAGGTAGGTCCTCCAGGCTGCCCTGTGACATGCTTGCTAGCCAGACAGTGGCTCTGTTGTTAAAGGACAATTCAATGTCCTCTTCCTAGGAATGACCACCTCCACTTCTTGCCTCTCCCTGTCTGCCAGCAGAATTCCTCATTGCTTTGGCTTTGGCAGCTAGGGCTTCGCCCCAGGCCTTCTGCAGCAGCATTGCCCTGGGGAAGATGCATTGGCACAACCCTGTCCTGGAAGGAACTCTGTTTTCCCCTTAGCTTTTCTCTTCAGCTTTATGTCCTGTGCCAGGAGCTCTGAACTTGCTCTGGTTTGGATGAAGCAGACAAGGCTCCTTCTCACTTGTAGGTGGTGTGTCTAGGGAAGCTTTTAAACCTGCAGGAACTCCTTACACCGAGTAGGTTGCTACTTTTATCAGAGGTTCTTCTGATCTGCTCCTAGCAAGGAATCCTATACACACCATTCCATAGCTCTAGTTGCTCTAATATGCTCAAAAAAGAAAACAGAAGGCATGAAAGCAGTTCTGGTACTTGACAAACCAGTCTATTTACATGTGGCTGCAGCTTTTGGCTGACATTTTTCACAGTAAAACATGATAGGAAACTACTCATTTACATCCCATATTCCATTTTTAAGAGGATGTTCTAAAGAAAGGACTTAATTTCAGATCAGAAGTTTGCTGCAACTGCACACACTGAATTAGGAAATGGGAGCAGGGGCTCCAAAGGAGAACACAGCTTTTTGAGAGCCTTTCCCATTCCTGCTAAGGCAGAAAAGCTTGTGCCAACCTGACTTAGACTCATCCTACCACCTGGCTTGAGGGATGGTCCCCTCTGAACTCTGAGTTTGTGCATTTATGAAAGCAGCTCACAATGATTAATTCCTGTTGTCTCAGTGCTTTTTGGTTGCACTTTCTTTCATGAGCTGGTGCTCAGTCCTGCTAATGGGCTCATTCTTCACATGGGTGCTGTGTGTGCAGGTGAATGATTTTCATTCTCCAGCACTACCAAAGACAGTTTGTGAGGACAATTGACTGCTAATTACTATTCACCACAAGCACTGGGTCAGTTGGGACAATTCCTAACCCTTTATTGGGTTACTGAGTCTTTTTACCAGGAGAGTAACAATTAAAGGTGAGGGAAAAACAGCCACCACTGCCTTCAGCATCCAAAAACAGTGATCCATATGCTGAGAAAGTACTGGGAAAGCATTGACTAACACAGGAAAAGCAGAAGAAAGGCAATTAGCAGCATCCACTGCATGTGTGTGGATGTCCACTTGAGGCTTTGCTCAATACTTCATTCTTCTTCAGATTAAAAAAAAAAAGGTTAGAAACTTACTTTTGATATTCTGGTGCTAACTACATGAATTCAGCAGCTGGGGCTTGAAGAGAAAAACAGGAGGTTTCAGACTTGTAAGGGAAGTTGTGAACGTTACAGACAGCAGACAAACACAGCAGCTGCTCAAACCTGTGACACCTCCAGAAAGCAGATCCTGGGATGGAGAACAAAGCCACCTCACCTAGCTCTCCAGCTCAGGCTACATTTCATTGGTGCTCTCTGGCTTCAGGGAGAGATGCTCGTGCTTGACAAAGGGAAGGCAGAACGGCTCGGTGTTCCACACAAAGCGAGGTTCATTTGGATAGAAATGAGCTGCCACACAAGAGATAATGGTTTATTATTGCACTTGGTGGGTCTCCATTCATTCCCAGCCCATGTGACTCTGGCTGCAGCCAAGCCAGTTTGAATTAATTTTTCAAGGGAGGCTCTCTGAGACAATGCATCAGATGTTTGAATGAAATCCAGAGAGGCTGCAGCTATCCTGCTCCTTTCTGCAACTAATTAGGGGGTTCTTTTACAAAAAAATAACAAACAACACAAAAAACCTCCCCAAAACCAGCAATCCATTTTGCCAGTAATGCCTTTTTGTGACTTTGATCCTCCCAGTTCCATCTTCCTGGATGTTTATCAATCCCTGCCTTTAATATTCAACATGTAGCACATTAGTTTACTGAGGAGGAGGTAGACACTGCAGCCAGCCTAGTGCCAGTAGCACTGTGCTATGTTTTGCTCAAGATGCCTCTCACATCTTCTTGGTTTTACCTGCTCTTGCCTTGCCTTTGCTCTCCAACTGAACAGAAAGAAAGGACATTATTTTGGTTCGTTCCCTAAATAAGCTCTGTGCCCTCCTGCCTGAGGGTTAGCTAGATCCCATGATCTGCTGGTGCTCTGCTTTAGCCTTGGATGCATGTTCATTAATTTCTTAAGAGCCTTAGTATCTCCCCAATGTGTCAGAAGGGTCTACCAACCCTCTGGGGACTCACAGGTGAGTTGAAGTGAGGGTTACAGCAGCCCAGGTGCTTCCACTCCCTTTACTCTCATCTGTGGCTCCATAAACCACTCCACCTAGAGAAGAGCCTCATGGACACAAGATTCTCAGTGATCCATGGTCATGGGCTGTCCTTGTTCAATCAGGCTCAGGGAAATGGATGAGACACTGATTTTTCTTTGCTTCTGGACAGATCACTGTGATCCCAAGCATGTTGACATCCCAGAGCTCACTACTGAGCATCCAGACTGAGATTCAGGCTCAGGGAGACTGCTAAACTGCGCTTGAACTGGTTTGCCATGATGAGGACTGTATGCACTCTTCTGCCACAACATGTCCAAGACCTAACAATAGTTTCTAGACTTGTTCTTGTTCTGGTGAGACAGGCTCATGGCTTGGGCAGGTGCAGGATGATGCTCTCTGCAAGTATTTCAGTGGGAAGTGAAGAGTCTGGGATGAACAAGGGGACAAAGACAGAAATGGATGCTCCATCTCTGGCAGAGAACCTTGTCTATGTACTGTGATTTGCTTAATCCTAGCCTAGGTTATGATGTGGTCCTAACCCCTGAAAACAACAGCAGTTCTGTGAGGGAGCCCAGCCTGGGGTCCAGCACAGGCCAGGGTAGACAACAGCAATGCACAAGGTGATGCTTGTGGTGCTGTGCCCAGCCCTAGACAGGCTGGTAGTCAGGAATGGCTGTGACACAAAGGAACCTAGGCCTGTGGCTTTTCCCAGAGGGACCAAATTGCTCTGCAGCTATTGGGAACACAAAACTGATTTGCACAGATGGAGAGCTTGGGTCCACCCTACCTGCACCTAAGATGAGTCCAGAAGCTTTTCAGGTGGTTGTCCAAGGGGCTGGGCTGCTCACTGGGCTGCCTGCCAATCTTCTGCACATACTTCTTAAGAGCAAAAGGAATTTAGTGGGATTTCTTGCCAAAGATAGGTGGTTCTGTTAAAACTAGGCTGCAAGCTATAGGTTTGATAGGTGTTTATCAGCCACTGGTTTACAGGGGGGACAAGCTTTGGACAGACAACACTTACGTGATCCCAGCCCCTCCCAGGCCCTCAGGCATGTCAGTGTGGGTGCAGACCACACCAGCCTGCTGTGAGCAAGGACTCATCCCATATGGGTGTTACCTCTTGGTAGCTGGCACCATGGAAGCTGGGGCACAGCTGGCTTCTCTGGTTTACAAAAGAGCGGGTCCAACACTTCTTAGACACGGATCTTCAGCTCTGAGAGGGACAGCCTCTGCTCTACAAAGCTTTACAGCAGAGAAGAGTATGTCTGTCAGCTTCAGATAAAGCAAATAATACTGTATTAGTTGAGGGAGCAGAGGTTTCATAGAATGATTATGGTTGGAAAAGACCTCTGAGATCATCCAGGCCAACCATCCACCCAACACTCCCATGCTCACCACTAAACCATGACCCCAAGCACCACAGCTACAGGTTTTTGAACACTTCCAGAGATGGTGTCTCCACCACCTCCCAGGGCAGCCTGGCCAATGCCTGAGAACCCTCTCTGAAGAAATTCTTCATAATATCTGACCTGAACTTCCCCAGCTACAACTTGAAACCATTAAGCGTCATTGTTTCTGAGCTGCTTGCAAGTTTCAGTCTCTGAAATATTCAACTAAGAGGCCAAGGCCGTCCTTGGTATAACTCCTGTCCTTCCAGATCGTGCCCACTGCAGTTTGGCAGTGCATGTATCAGGTGAAGAGGTGTGTTCCAGCTGCCTTGCTAGCTCTGAGTAGTGCCCCTTGCTCTGCCAAAGCACACGTACACTCCCTCCCACTGCCTAGAGGTTTGGGTCCAGGTACAACAGACTCTTCACCCATTGCTGGAGCAGTTTTGTAATTTTTTTTGTATTTATTTTTGTATTTATTGAGGGAAGTGAAGCCCAGCTCTCATCCCCCTCCAGTGTCCCCATGCTGCGTGATGGCTGTGGCAGTGTAGGCTGCTCATGTCTCCCAGAAAGGTGCTGTATCACACATCACTGCAGATGATCACAGAATCTCAGAATAATAGGGGTTGGAAGGGACCTCTGGAGATCATCTAGTCCAACCCCCTGCCAGAGCAGGAGAACCTAGAACAGCTTGCACAGCATGTGTCCAGCTGCCTTTGGAATCTCTCCAGACATGGAGACTCCAGCACCTCCCTGGGCAGCCTGGCACAGTGCTCCACCACCCTCCAAGGAAAGAAGTTCCTCCAGATGAACTTGCTGGCTGCTAGTTTGTGCCCATTGCCTCTAGTGCTGTCCCTGGGCACCACAGAACAGAGCCTGGCCCCAGCCTCCTGCCCCCCACCCTGTAAGGATTGCTAAGCATTGCTCAGCTCTCCCCTCAGGCTGCTCTGCTCCAGCCTAAGCAGCCCCAGCTCTCTCAGCTGCTCCCTGTCAGAGAGGTGTCCAAGTCCCCTCAGCATTTTAGTAGCCCTTCTCTGGACCAGAAGTTCCCTGCCCTTCTGGAACAGGAGAGCCCAGAACTGGACACAATGCTCAAAGAGATCTGATTTATCCAAAGCAGCAGCTGCTGTGCCATCCAAGCAGATCTGTGGGCTCTTTGCTGTCCCACTGGCTCTCAGCCTGTTGAGACAAGCAGAAGCAGGACCTCAGAGCTGGCACTGTGGCAGGAGGGGTCACTGGACAACTGAGAGACCTCATGTGGCAGTTGCTGTGAGTGCAGAGAGATGCAGCTGCTCCCACCAGGTATAACTCAGGGGATGATTTGAGGAAGTTAAAGCCTGAGCAGATGAATTACTCAGCATTATTTTCAGATAGCAACAGGATAGCTTCGACTCTGATAGAAACAACTCAATCAATCAATTAGTAAATGCAACACTGAGTAGCTTACTTGTAGGTATTTCATATTAATTACTCCATGGAGCTGCTAATTCTTTAGAGAAGAGGCAATTATCTTAACTTCACCTCAGTAATTACTAGCTGTAGCACACAACACAATATTTCAGTGTGCATTAGAGGACAGTGCTGCCAAAACAACTGGCAATGAACATGGGCAGCAGAACCTGCACAGGCGGATCAGCACTGAGGAAAAACCCTTCCAGAGTAAAATGGGTTACACAGTCCATGTGCTTCTGTTCACTTCTCTCTCTTTTTTTTTCCCATTGGGAAAATAAAATTAAATCTCTGGTGGTGGTGTTGGTATCTATCACCCAGATCAAAGCTTTCCTTTGGGTTCTTCTTCTGGGCAGCCTGATGACCACCATTTGTCTGTGAGCCAGAGGTGCAAGCATGGAGTTTTGGCCAAGAGAGAAGGAGATCCTTGCTGCTCAGCCCATCAGGGATGGAGGGCACTGCTTGAGCTGGGCAGAGGAGCAGCTTGGAGATGAGCATAAATGCTGGAGAGCTTCCAGTGCTAAAAAACCATCCAAGACTTCACCTTCTCACTTCTATCTGGAATAGATAGCCAAAAGCTGGGGTTACTGTGGAAAGGAGATGTTGCATCCAAGTGCAGCTTCAGCATGGTGTGCCCCTGCTGACCCCAGCACTAGCTCAGCTTTCCTACATGGACACTTGATCCAGAGCACTCACGATCCCCATGTTGTGCTCATGGCTGTTAGTACTACAACAAACACAGTATATGTACAGAAACCTTTCAATGACTTTTCTTGGAGCTAGTCTTTATTCAGGCAGCTGTCATGATCTTGATCCTGGTCTGGAAGTCACAAGCTGGCCATAGATGAGGTTTTGTGGTTCTTCCTGGAAGGATTATCCAGCCCTTATTCCCACACAGAGGGAAATAGCCCAATTGAAGCACAGCTTGTGTCCCAGATGTTTTGTGGTAGCTGATTTTCTGAAGGATCTCTTTGAAGCTGACCTGTCAATTTTTCATTGCTTCTGTATTTTCATGAGCACCCTTGGGGAGTGGAGCCTTCTTCCAGTATCAGGTCAGGGCAGTCCAGCTCTGCATTTGCAGGGGAGCTATGAGAATGAGTCCTGGAGGAACAACCTTGACCCAGCACTGGAGGAACCAACTTGACCCAGACTGGGCTGCTGCAAGGTTCATCCAGGATAGACCCAGAGAACTTTTCCCCTGGAATCAGAGTCACCTGAAGGACTTGTCTCTAAGACCAGTGTCTCTAGCAGGTTACAGGCCAAAGCTGAGCAGGCTGCCAGGAGGTGCTTGGTAAGGGTAGCCTTCCTGAAGGCATGTGGCTCCTGACACTGCTGCAAACATCCCTGGGAAGACATGCCCCATACCAGGGCCCTGGTATCTCTGACAGTTTGGTTCTGCCTCTATCCAGACTCCTCAGACGTTACTCCCAATACCTCTAGAGTACTAGATGTGGCCACAGGGCAGGTAAAACAGCATGAGACCCTGTTTGCACCGTGTCCTGCATATGCCAGGATCATTTTCAGGGCTGAGGAGAGCTTTGCTCAGGCTTGACCTTGCTGTTCTAGCCCTGAGCTGCTTGGTATGCTGCGAGCTGAGCAGATAAATGAGTGCCTTAAATGCAGCACCATGGGAGGAATATATTAGAGAGAGTCACCATGGAACTATCTCCCCATAACTGGGCACTACAGAGTGCACAGACCTCACCCTGGTCTGCTGCATGAAATCCTTCCTGAGCCTGGGGAGAGGGTTTGCTCAAAAGAGCCCCTAACTTGCAAAGGGCAAGCCGATAAGACCTCTCTACCAGACATAGGTGCCCTTTGTGCCCAGGGCACCAGGATCAGGTCAGCTGTTGGCTCCAGCACTCTGGAAAGCCATGTCCTGCTGTGTGAGTGCTCTCCTCACACCACACACGAGATCAGTCTCTCTGATTGGGTGTTGTGTTGCAGTGGTGTGGGCAATTCCTCAAGCATCCCTCCCTCTGAGGAGCCCTAGGCTCTCAGAGGTGGCCATGCCTGTCCTTTGTTCGTGCAGCCAGTGCAGTCCCCAGTCCTGGGAGTGGGAAAAGTTCAACTTGGCCTTTAGACATAGGAGCAGAGAGTGGCCATTCATCATAGAGGTTCATGCCCTCTTTAGCCTCAAGCCAGGTGGGGCCTGGAGAACATCACGTGGAAAAGCCATTGCAGCCCTGCTGCCCAGCAACCACTGAAACAGCAGGGAGTGCTGCCTGTGCAGAGGACTGAGGACATGGATGTGCTGGTGGAGAAGGAGTAATGGGTGCCAGGGAGGTAGAGGAGGGAGCTACCTGCTCCACCTGCTACCCAGCTTCCTGCTGGGTGCAGCTGAAAGGGCTTTTTTTGTACATACAGGAAAGCATGGGGGCTGATGGATGAGATACAGGGATCTTGCAGGTACTTGAGACCTGGCTTGTAGGAGATGTGTGGCTTTGGTTCAAAGGGCAGTGAGGGAGGGACTGTGGAGCAGAGGCAGGGAGGGTATCATGGGGTGAGGTTGGAGAGCAGGGGGAGAAGACACCCCATGCTGTGGCCAAGGGAGACAGGAAAGCTTGATTTTGAGGCTGGGCTGAGGGATGACCTAGCTCACTAGCTCTGTTCCTGCCAAGGAGGCATGACACAGTGATGCTTGCTTTCTTCCAAAGGGTGTTGAACAGCATGGGGCTGCTAACCTGTTCTGTCAGGTGGGCCAAAGCTCCAAGCCAGTGGCTTTTGGAGAAGTGGGGCTGCAATGGCAGGGCAAGGCATGCACTGAGCCTCAGCAATGCCAGGCACACAAGGCATATGGGATCTTTTTTCCACATGTGGTTTGCTCTGGTTCGTTTTATTAAGGAATCAGACAGTTCTTTTCCTGTATGCATTCTCCATTCACAGTCTAAGCAGGCTTCACCCAGCTCAGCCACCTGTGACCTCTCACAGGTCAAAAGTGTCCCTCAGAGGAACTGGGAAGCACTGCTGGGATTGTGAGCCACAGGTTCTGCAGGTCCCAGGAGCACAAGTACCAGCTCACTGGTACTTACCACAGGGACCTAGGCTGTGGGCTCTGCTCCAAGGGATGACTCCTGCAATGCAGAGGAACAAAACTCAAGTGGTTGGCCTGAAATGCATTTTTCTTGCCTTGAGGTATCCTAAGAGGAAGGTGCAAAGCTGAGCTGCCTGTGGTCCTGCAGAAGGAATGTGCCAGTTTTCCCACTTCCAGCAGCTGCTCCAGCCCAGGTGTGCTTCACTAGTCCCAAGCTCTGCCTGTGAACCTGAGGAAGGTCCTCACATGGATCATTGTCTCTCATGCAGGCAGAGAGCAGCCAGCAGAGGTATTGTGGGCCCCTCTCCTCCCCTTGTTAACCTCTGCCTATTCCTGTTTCTTCTCAGCTGTTCTGTCCTTTCCCCCAGAAATTGTGCTGAGTAGGTTTGTGTTCCCTCTTGCAGGGGAGAGGATTTGCCTAATTGTTTGGTGTGCCAAACCTCTCCCAGCTGGCAGTAGTGGGTTATCATGCTGCTGCTGTGTGAGTGGCTCTAATGAGACAAAATAATGAGCTCTATCAGCCCACCCCAGCCTGAACTGCAGCATGGTGACAGACCTGGCTCACATTTGCCTCACACATGTGTGGACACCATGCACTGTAACAAAGGGGTGATGTGGCAGAGGAACTGACCCCCCCAAAACAGAGAGCACTGAGGGGGAACACAGGGCCTCGGTGATATAAGCCTGAGGAGAGCTCACTAGGTTTGGGGTCTGTCCTCTGCCCCCTGATCCTCAGGGATCATCACTCACAGAGGAGATTCAGAGAGCAGGCAAATACAGACACAGTGCTTGGCCAGCCCAAGAGAGCAGGTGGAGGAGGTAGAGCAGCACAGGTAGTTCCTAATTAGCAAGGTGCTGGCTCTAGCTTGTGATTTCATCTAGGAAGCTGAATACTCCTGCTGCAGCTCTGCTCACTTACTGGAACAGACCAGAAGATGTAGCTCTCTGGCACCTTTTCTGACTCCAGATGTCTCAGAAGCCCTCCCTCCTCTTGCTGCAGTGCTCCATGATCAGAGTGAAGGCATAGCAGCCTGGAGAGACAAAAATAGGCTAGGATCATGAACCTGGGGAAAGTTTCCAGTAGAGTTTTACTCTAGTTTGAGAGGAGATCTGGGGCTGAGCCATAAAAGGCTTTTCTTCCTATCAGAGAGGATTTAAACTGATTGCATCAAGTTCTCCCATTAGCCACCAATGTCTCCTGTATTGCTATCAAGTGATTCTCTGTTGTAGATCTTTCTGAATGTCTCCTGAAATGATCATTTCCTTGTCCCAGTTGCTATTGGTGACAGCCTTGGTAAAACCCCTAGCAACATATAGAATGCAACATACATGGAAATCAGTTGAATAGTTATCAGTATTGTAGTCATAAAAGGACCTATTTATTAAATATATGGCTAAAGTGACACCTTAACAGCCAGGGGTGCTGAATGACATGGGGAACATTCATTGGTATGTTGGTACATCAGTAGGATAGTGCTTCAGCTACAGTGAACTTTATTACCAACATCAAATTAAGATATATTGTGGGTAACATCATTAGGGCTGCTTGGACTGAACTGAATTTAAATAATGTCTTTAAGATGCAGGGGTTTTTTTCCGCAGCTTCAGAACGTTCCCTAGCTAATCTCTCACTGCCCAGAAGTGCTGGCCAGTGAGCACATGTCTTCAGTCAGAGAAGTGCCTTGTTTTAATTGATGTCCTTCTGCTGATGTGAGCTAGGGTTCCTGAGCAATGCCTGGAAGATGCTGCTGCACTGAATAAAGATTCGTGGGGTGCAAGATCAAGTGTTTTTGCTGAGATGAGTGGAAATCTCACTGTTTAATGCATCACAGGGAAGGTGACAAGATTACAGCAGGAACATTTCTGGTTTGGGGAGCTCTTTAATGTGACAGTCAGAGGAAACATTTGGACTGGGAATAGGGAAGACCCATCTAAGGCAGAGGAGAGAACTGCTGGAAGCCATGCAAGTTTTTTCAGTATTCGAGGACTCAAACAGCCCTCAGGTGGCTTTTTCTACAAGAACCACTGTTACTGAGCCATGATTTATGGAGTTGGAGGCAGGAGTCACAGGGTGAGAGTCTCCAGCTGACCATATGAGCTGTTAGACAAAATCCTCTTCAGTCTAAACTTCTAGCTAGCTCACAGAAGATGTGGTCACCAGCCCATGACAGATGGGCTACTGCCCTGTGAGATGCATGCCTGGACCCTTATCTCCTTTGCCTCTGAGGAGGAAATCAGCATCTTCTTGTAGGGTCTGGTAGGGAAAAGAACAGGAATGTCTTCAGGTAAACCTGGCATCCTGATATCACAGTATCACAGAATGTTAGTGGTTGGAAGGGATCTCTGGAGATCATCTAGTCCAACCCCCCTGCCAGAGCATCCTTGAAGCTGCTCCAGAATCATCTTGATCCATACACCATCTGGCATACTAGAAGGGACCTGTCCAGGTGCCATCACATGGAAAACAGGTTTCAGGGTGGCCATGCATGCATTTGTGTCCATGTAATGTACAAAGGAAGTGACTGGAGGCTCAAGGCCTGTCAAGTCTGACAGCTGCTGCAGTTGATGAAAGGTAGCATAACAGATCACACAGTTTGCAGGCAGTGGTTTAGAAATGTAGAGCTTCAGAACAAATGGGACACACCATCTTGTGGTGAATACACTGTATGGTGGAACTTATCACCATGGGAAGGCAGCCAAGAGGCAGTGTGGCCTTTTCTGTGGGAATCAGGCCCTATCAGGGAGCCTGGGAAGAAGGACGCGAGAAGGCTACTGAGGAGAGATGAACACTTCTGCTCCAGAGCTTGTGTTGGTCTCTGGTCATTAGACACTTAGAAAAGACCCAGTTTGGGAAGTAGATTGTTTTCACTTCTTCCTGAAGATCTGTACAAGTTGGAAACCTGCAACATTGCCACAGCCATTGCTGGGCAGGTCCAGCCTCACCATTTTGGTCCTCATGCCAGGGCATGGACCAAATCTCAAAGAGCTGAGAAGCTGAGAAGAAAACCATTCGTTCAACACAGAAATGGGGAAAAAAAATGGGGACTGGCCCTTCCCTGCACAGGCCTCTGGCCCAAGCCCAGACTGTCCCAGCATCATTATACAAAGCTTGCAGGCCCAGACATCAACAGTTTAAAACAAACAGATAATTCAGGAATTGTACTTCGTCTTCTGGAAAACTGCCTTGGACCTAGGTTTATGCAGAACTCTTCTCCATCCAGAGCCTGGGACATGGTTTGGCACTGATTGTGTGTTTACACAGGTTCAAGCTGATGCTTTTAGATCACTGAAATGGCACTGCTCCTCTTAAGCCTCTCCAGAGTAAAGGAGCAGGACCAGAGCTTTCCTCTGGTGGACGATTTTTAGAAGCAGTGATGTCAGTTTGAAGCTACACATGCTGCATATGTGTGATAGTCCCTGGTATTTTTTGCAGCCAAAATCACGACTGTCAACTCACACCCAGGTCACCTGCCCTTGCCTTCAGCTGCAGCAGGAACTGTGACACCTCCCAGCTTCCAGATACACTTGAAGTGAGGTCTGCTTGTAAGAGACTCCTTAGCTTTGGGAAAAGCTCATGTATGCTAGTCCCAGCTCCTCCTCTGGCTTCTAACAAGTACCTGCAAGGAATGGGAGGGGGCTGGGGAGGGATGTGTGTGTGACAGCTGCTCCTCACCTTTTTCATAGTGTTAGATACCGCTGAGGTGATCCTACCAGCTGCCTCTGTAGCTCAGCCTCTTCCAGTGCTCTGCCCAAAACTGCAGAATCATTGGAGTAGAGGTGCTCCAATGAGTTTTTCAGCATTGCTGTACTGAGAGATTTTCAGCTGGAGCAAGCTCACCTTAGTGCCTTTCCATGTGGGAAAGCTGGCAGCAGGACTGTTAGCCACAGAAGTGGAGAATTCAGAGGAGATAAAGCTAAATATTTTCAAGCCTTTGAAAAACAACCCTTGCCCTTTGAGGACAATTCAGGAATTCTGCAGTTTGTATGTCTGAAAGCATCTCTCAAGCTTTTTGCTGAACCTCTGCTCCCAATGGTTTTCTGCAGCCATGAGGGCACCAACCTCCCCAGCTCTGTGCCTGGTTGTTAGAGGGAGCTCTGTGAACCTGGTGTAGGATTGCTAACAGGGCTCCTGAGGGCTTCCTACAGCAATGTATGGCCCTTACCTGTCAGAGGTTCACCAGGAAATCGTTTTGAGAAGACCTGTCACTTGTCTGATGGTAAAGCAGCAAGGCCTGGACAGGGTCCCCAGCTGGACCCATCTGCAGACATGGTGCATGCTTAGCTATCGCTCATTCCGCTCCAGGGTGATGATTTGTGTTCCTTATGCCATCCCTCATTACGTCTGCCAGCTCATCTCCTTCCAGTTAGTGGAGGGCTATTTGCACTTCCCTTTAATGTGCATTTATGATGCAGAATGTATCCCTGCCCAAATTTCAGGCTTCCTCTATCACATTCATCAGCTGGTGCATGGCAGGGAGAAGGAACCTTCAGGATCTGTGCCTGGGCTGCTTTGCCTATCCATTTGCACCCAGGTGCAATGGCCTTGAGGCACAACTACGAGCCCTGAGGGCAACACTGGCAAGTACTGTCCTTGAGGAGCAGGAGGGCAAAAAGAGACACACACCTGGTGCGGATACACATCTTGTATGTGTTGGGTCTTGCACTTAAAGGAGTAGTGGAAAATCAGGGTGTTGTGACACAGGAGTGCCCAGTGAGGGTTGGTTTAGAAGAGACAACAGCTTACATGACCTGTTCTAATGTGCTGCTTTTTCTTATGGTCTCAAGTTGCACCAGGGAAGGTTTAGATTTGATGTCAGGAAGAATTTCTTCACTGAAAGGGTTGTTAAGTCTTAGCCCAGGCTGCTCAGGGAGGTGGTGGAGTCACCAACCCTAGAGGGGCTTGAGGAACATTTAGATGCTCTACTTAGGGCCATGGTTTAGTGGTATGATAGTGATAGGCAGATCGTTGGACTTGATGATCTTAGAGGTCTCTTCTAACCTTAATGATTCTTG
This sequence comes from Bucco capensis, assembly GCA_013396975.1. Taxonomy (NCBI): domain Eukaryota; kingdom Metazoa; phylum Chordata; class Aves; order Piciformes; family Bucconidae; genus Bucco; species Bucco capensis. Next base: position 59,607 of record VWZO01021438.1, read on the forward strand.
TGGCTCTGTGATTCCTCCCCGACAACAGCAACATCTCTGCTGATGGAATTTGGTACTGGATATGGGACAGACTGTGATACAAAGCTCTGGGAAGAACAGGTACTGGGATATTCAGCTGCAGACACAACAAAGGTCATCCTATCCCACACATGATGAGGAGCCATGAAAACTGGAGCTACTTGAAACCACAGGTAGGAATAATTGGCTGCAATGGGCATAGAGAAGTCTGGAATCAGGCCCTTGTTGTTTCAGAGCCTTGTAATCATTCAGCCACAAATCTCCTGATGGCTCTCCAGTGTTATGAATACAAACAACATCCCCACACTCACTTCCATTAATGAACAAGATCTTACAGAGGGGCCATTCAATGCACAGAGCAATTAACACAGAAGTTTATTAAGGCAGTTTGGGGATAAGCTCTATGAAGAATTCAATACTGCTCCATATAGGTGCTCAGCAGAAGCACAAAACCACCACAAATGTGCTCTGTTAGCAACAGGCATGCAGGCAGTCTGGGGAGGTGAGCACTGCTCCAGCCCCCAATGCATTCAGTTGTTGCTGTCAGAAGGGCCACATGCACAGGGCATCCCATCCGTGCAGTGGGTGTCTGCAGATTCACAGCAGCTTTTGACTTGTCCCACAGCCCACACATGCCCCAGGTACACATGGAGTGCCCTCTGTGGGGAGGTGATTTCTGCTAGGCATGGAGTATAACATGGAAGTGTCACATCTTGTGCTCTCAGCTTGAAAATAGTGTACAAACTGCTGACCGACCAAGGCATGATACTCTTCCGACATGCAGCCAGCTACAAACCAGGAGAAAGCTTCTGCACACTTGCCATGGACTGGGGAAAGACAAAGGCATACAGTCCAAGCCAGGAAGAGATCACAGAATCCCAGAACAGTTTGAGTTGGAAGGGACCTGTAAGGATCATCAAGTCCAACTCCTGGTCCTACACTGAGCGCCCCAAGAATTACACCATATGCCTGAGAGCACTGTGCAGGATGAAGTGACTGACCTCCCTGAGGCTGAAGATAGAGGCATGTACACTGCAAGACCTCGCCAAACTTGCATACTCCATCTGGTTTCACCCTGTATTAATGCAGCTCACCATGGGGGTGGCTGCTAGGAAAGGGAGAGCATCAGCACAGCCCAGAGGTCAGGGTAGCAGAAGAGGAGTGAAGGCTGTGACAGGGATTAAATCCTTGATGCAAACCGCTACAGACATCACTAAGGGAACCTCAATCTGGGGGAATTTGGGAGCCAGGAAGTTCCCCTTGGCCCCATCGGCTAGAGCAAGGCTGCTCTGGTCCTGTCCCCCCAGCCAGCAACACTGAGCAGGTATCTCACACACTCTCTGTACTCAGTCAGTCCCTTAGACCTGCAGCCTCTCTTTGTGGCACTCAGACCTCTCATCCAGCTATTCTGGCCTGAAGTTTGCTAGTCCAGCCTGAAGTTTTGCTTCTGGTGCATGTGCACAGGCAGAGAAGAGATCACACTCATATACTTGAGCTAGGCTAGGGTTATGCATTGATCAGCAGCTTGTGTGCAAGCACCATCTCCTTTTGTCTCCCTCCACTCTATTTGCTCACAGTTATTCCTCCTAGATCTGCTTTGTTCCCTTCCTTTCTCCGAGTTTCGCCTTTCCCCAGAACACCCCATGAGTTCTGTACATTTCTACAAGTCTTTTCAACTATTTTATATTCATAGTCTCTTTCCAATGAGATCCATGGGAACCTTGTTTTCAGCTCTTCTTGGTTGAACAGAGGTAAGGTGATGTTCTGGCTGGACATAGGTAGGTTCCCTCAAAAGTCCATCACCATGTCACTCCACATTTCTGATCCTTGATGTTTTAGTTATCTACTCAGCGTTAGGGCTTGTGTCTGCTTACTTTATTCCTCTCCCCATCTCTCATCTTTGTTGTTTGTGCTGATTTGGATCTAAACACGTCTCCATGGGTGCTCAGGGCACTGGGACAATCTTCTGCCTCATACACCACCTCAGCAGCAATGTCACATCTTTGGCCATGGGACAAGGACAAGGATACCCTGGTCAGCATGTGTGGCATGAGCCTGCTCCAGTTGACTACAGCTGTGGTACAGCACTGGCCTTTGCTGGGCAAGGCAGACACAGCAGGTCCATAGTTCTCTGTTTTCCCTTTCACAGGATGAAGGTGGCATTCAGCTCCTGCCCTTTCTTGAAGTGCTTTGGGCCCTACAGGGGCAATGGGCTCTCACAAACCCTAAGCTTCGATTGATAGGAAGTAGGAGAGGTGATTCATTCTCCTAGGAAAATACTGCTTTCATTCAGAGCCTGGAGCATTTCCCAAAAGTAATTAACTACGAGAAACTGCTAATTAAAAGACTTGGTGCCTACAGAAGTGTTTGGCAGAGATGGGTGTCTTTTCGCCAGTTTTGAGGTGTTAGGACATAATAGTCGAGCTCTCAGCTGCCATCAAAACCTGGCCAGTGCTGGTATCTGGTCTGCTCCAGCAAGATCCACCAGCTCAGGAGCTGGTGGCCACAAACATTGCAGGCAGTGAGCAATGAGGAGAATATCTGGAGCATCCCCACTTGGTCTCATCACGCTCTGTCTGAGAAGAGGTTGATGTCTGCCTCTTGAGTCCAGTGCTCTTGTGCATGCCACAAGATTTGCCTTGGTGGAGATATGTCACTTGACTTGAGACTCCCTGAGGCCCTACCATGACAGCTCTTGTTCCTGGTGGGCTGACAAAGCATCCCTCAGCCCCAGCCTGTACTTGGGGGGTTGTTTCCAAACTTCTGAGCTGAATCAGGAAGAACATAGCCATGCAGAAACACATCTTCCTCAGAGTAGACCTGCTCTGCCTGAGCAGCAGCTGCTGTCAGTACAGGGAGATAGGAAAGGTAAAGCCCTACCTTGTGCCCTAGTCAAGGGGTGTGTCAGTGACCACAGCTGCTATGGCCTTCTAAAGCAGGCTGTGTGTAGGATGTGACGTGATAGTCAGGGCCTGGATCAACTGTGAAACTCCTTGATTTACTAGAGAGAGCTCCTCCTCACAGAGTGGTTGCTGGCTGCTTTCTGGGCTTTCAGACCCACTTCTAGTCTTCCAGCAACATTTTTGCAAAGGCAGAATGGGAAAGCCACACATCACTTCTGCAGTATGAGGAGATACCGTTTTCATCCTGATGGCTATAGCAAGCCCTGTCTTCTGCCTGGGGTGGGTTTGAGACTGGTGGACTCAGCAAGCTACGATGATCAGCTTCAAGCACAGCTTGTCTCTACACCACAGTGTTCTCCCTAGAAGCAAGCTGGTTGGCTCTGACACAACAAACTTGAAAGAATTGATGTTTTCTCTCTGAAATAGTATTGCAACCTCAGGTACTCTCCAGGAAAGCAGAGATGATCACAGAATGGCTTGGGTTGGAAGGTACCTTTCAAGGCCATCTAGTCCAACCCCCCCTGCAGTCAGCAGGGACATCACCAACTAGATCAGGTTTCTCGGAGCCCCAGAAAACCTGACCTGGAATGGTTCTAGGGATGGGACCTCTTCTGCCTCTCTGAACAACGTGGGCCAGTGTCTCACCACTCTTAGTGGAAAACATTTCTTCCTTCTATCTAGTCTAAATCTCCCTCTTTTAGTTTAAAACCATCACCCCTTGTCCTGTCCCAACAGGGCTTGCTAAAGTGTCTATCCCCATCTTTCTTCTAGGCCCTGCCAACAAGCAATAACTAAAGCTCTACAACAACCAGGGAAGGGAGTTGCTTTGCTTTTATTTGGGTGTTTATTTTATGATGTTTTTGTTTGTTTGTTTGTTTTGATTTTGATTATATTTTTTTTATCTTAGTAAATTTACAGCTTCTGAAGTGAGAATGCAGTGCTAGTGAGGTGGAGAGATGTTGGTGTTGGAAGGATGGGTATAGGTGGTAGTGGAGGGGGTCTGCAAACATCCCAAAGGAGCTGGGAATGACTGCAATATGTGTTACACCTGCTACATGCTAGCACATTGCAGAGAGGTGATGGCCATCCAGGGCCTCATGCCACCAGCAGTTTCCTGGCTGTGCCTGGAATCAGTTTGGGGACCTTGGCAGGAGACAGTGGCTCTGAGGAGTTGAAGGGTGAGTTTGCAGGGTGGCAGCAGCAGCAAGTAGGTGTGGAGCCGTGGTTCACACACATACAGGGCTCATAGTTTGGGCAGAGGGGAGCAAATCTGCCTTAGACTGCCAGTTCTGATCCAAAGGTGTGCCCCAGTCATCAGCATTCTGGGTGATGGCTGCTCCAGAAGAAGCAGAGCTGCCAAGCCTTGGTGACAGTGGTGAAACCTGTGATTAAAGTCTTAAAAATCTCTGCAGGAAGCCAATCCCACATTTAGGATTCAGTCTACATGTAACCCAAGCGTTTGTCTTCTGAGAAGCTGGAAGGTGGCTTCAGGAAGACACAGGCACAACAGCCCTTGGAGGGCTAGGAGGTTTTGGCAGACCTGGTGGTCCATGATCTCCCCTGGCAGTTCTTACAGAGGGGCCATGGGAGTTCTTTGCATTAGGAAATTGAATTCACCCAGCTGGACCTGTTCCAATATCACCTGAGAAGCCTTCTTCTGATGGGGCCAGCTTGGAGTTAATGGCTTTGTCACGAGCTGTGTAACCCTTGGCACAGAAAGAGTGAGTCTGAAGGACAAGAACTGCAGACTGGATATCCACAGGAGATACTTGTAGAGAGAGCTCGTGCAGAACATTGAGAGTCTCATCTTCAAGCCTTCTCTGTTGGGTAATTGCCTGCCTGTGTCAGTCTCACTTCCCTTGATGTGACTCTGTTACAATATCCATGTTTTTAGCTCAGTTTGCCAGCTCAGTTTCCTCCAAGGAGCAAAAGAGGAAGCTTCTGTCTTACAGAAAGGAGGACTGCAAAAATCCATGTGTTGTATTTTTTTTTTTCAAATCCCATTATCTCAATTAAGTTAATTTTGAAATTATGTAATTGATAGGCTCCAAGAAAAACAAAAGCAGCCTTTGGAGTTCTGTAGATCTCATCAGAGCTGCTAGTTGACAAAAGGACTCCCAGCAGCAAGTGTCCAGCAGGCTTGGAACAGTTTGCCCAGGGAGGTGGTTGAGTTCCCATCCCTGGAGGCATTCCAGGTGAGGCTTGGCAGGGCTCTGGGCAAGCTGATCTAGTTGGGGATGTCCCTGCCCACTGCAGGGGGGTTGGACTAGATGAGCTCCAGAGGTCCCTTCCAACCCAAACCAGTCTAGGATTCTATGATTCTAGAGCGCAGCCTCTCCACCCTACTCCAGGAAAAGCTATTGCCCGCAGCGACTCTGACAGCCCCTGCTGGGCTCCCCCCACCCCACCACAGCCCCAGGAGCACCGGCAGCACCCACGGCTGCTCTGGCCTGACTGAGAAAGTGCCAGGAGGGGGTCGGCGGGATGTTCCAGCGGCCTTCCCACCACCCACAGCAACCCCGAGCCACAGCTGCCCCTACCCCCTGCCTTCTGAGGGGCAAAGCCACGCGTGCCAAGCCTGCCCTACCCCCGGGAGTGTGAGCCTGCGGCCTCAGGCTGGGTAGAGCCCCCCTCCTGCCATTTCACATTCCCCTCAGGGGCTGCCTGCCCCACACAGGGGCTGTCCCCGGTCCCCTATATAAGCGAAGAAACCACCCCGTGCCAGTGGCGCTCCCTGTGCACCCTGCAGCCGTGGCCCCGCCCGACCCCTCGCCCCGACTCCCCCCCTTACCTTCCGCCATCATTTTCCCTGGCTCTGCATGGTGAAATGTCAGATGTGATGCAAATGCTCCCCCAGATATAGCCTACTCACTCAACCTGGGGGAGGAGACCTCAGTGGTACCTTGCTATGGGGATGGACAGACTCTCCCTCCACAGCAAGAAGAGGAGTGAGGACAATCCTCACAGTGCTGGCACTTTGAGGGCCACCAGCCTTTTTGGAGGTCCTTCTCCAGCAAAGCTCATAACAAGCAGCATGTACACACACCCAAAAAACCCTGCAAAGTGATGCACCAGCCAACCCAACACAAAGTGTCCTCAGCAATGGCTCTGAATCATCCAGGTAAATGCTTCTCAGAACTTCTAGAACCAGAACTGGCTGCTCTGCTCTTTTGATTACCAGAGAAGGGTTTGATAGCAGAAGAGCAAACCACATTTTTCTTCTCTGTTGTACAGGTCCCCTGTGGCACTGCTTCATGTCACCATCCTTGTTAACTTCTGCTCAGAGGTTCCACCTTGCTCAAATGCACCCTCCCAATGTCAGAACTAGACCTCCATCCAGCACCAGAGCAATGACCTCATTAGCTGAGCCAGGGTCAGGCAGTGATGCTGTGGCTGGCACACACTTGTACTCCGTGCTCCAGGTTCTTCAGCTTCCCTCTGCCTCGAGCTCTCACCTTTCTTTCCCATGTGGCATTTCCACATCCCACAGGACAGTAGAAGGAGGTGCCTATAGAAGGCTCTGCCTGAACACTTGAACGTGTTTGTTCCCCAGATTGCAATGATGAGGGTACAAAACTGGAAGAGTGGCTGACACACCAGAGGCTGTGCTGCTGTTCTGTGTGATCTGGACAGGCTGAAGAGTTGGGTAGAGAAAAATCTTATGAAGTTCAACAAGGGCAAGTGTAGGGTAATGCACCTGGGGAAGAATAACCCCATGGAGCAGGACAGGTTAGGGACTGGTCTGCTGGAAAGCAACTCTGTGGAAAAAGTCCTGGGTTCCTGGGTGGCCAGCAGGATGAGCATGAGCCAGCAATGTGCCCTTGAGGCCAAGAAGGCTAATGGCATCCTGGGCCGTAGCAAGAAGAGTGTGGCCAGCAGGGCCAGGGAGCTTCTCCTCCCCCTCTACAGTATTGTGTTCAGTTCTGGGCTCTCCTGTTCCAGAAGGGCAGGGAACTTGTGGAGAGGCTCCAGAGAAGGTCTACTGAAATGCTAAGGGGACTTGAGCAGCTCTGTGCTGGGGAGAGGCTGAGAGAGCTGGGGCTGCTTAGGCTGGAGCAGAGCAGCCTGAGGGGAGAGCTGAGCAATGCTTAGCAATCCTTACAGGGTGGGGGGCAGGAGGCTGGGGCCAGGCTCTGTTCTGTGGTGCCCAGGGACAGCACTAGAGGCAATGGGCACAAACTAGCAGCCAGCAAGTTCCATCTGAACAGGAGGAGGAACTTCTTTCCTTGGAGGGTGGTGGAGCACTGGCCTAGGCTGCCCAGGGAGGTGCTGGAGTCTCCATGTCTGGAGAGATTCCAAAGGCAGCTGGACACATGCTGTGCAAGCTGCTCTAGGTTCTCCTGCTCTTGCAGGGAGTTAGACTAGATGATCTCCAGAGGTCCCTTCCAACCCCTACTGTTCTCTGATTCTGTGCTGCTGCACCTCTGCACTCCCAGAGCAGACACTGGGAAGAGGAGACAAGGTGGCCACAGCCAGGGAGCGGAGCAAAAGAGAACACCAGCACCAGCTGCTCTGGGAGAGGAGGCACCACTGGTATGGGTGAGGCAGTTTTGCAGAGCTGCATTACTGCTCTCTCCAGAGCACAAAGCAAAGTTTTGCCAGAGTCCAGGCCAAACCCTGACACCTTGCAGGATATCACCAGCACTGTCCTTGCTTCTGGGCTATCCCAGACTGTGCTGACAGAGCTTCCCACCTTCTGACTGAGCTGGATGGGCCTGGGAGAGTTCTGCAACTCATCACAGCTCAGGGATAAGCCAGCCCACCGAAGGAGAAAGTCCTCAGCCCTGGTTTGGATTGATTTCACTGGTTGAGTCTTAGAACCATGTTCTTTGAGTTCCTTCTGGCAGCTTCAACAAAATGGGACACAGATTGTGTAAGAAAGCACAGAGGAAGGAGGGACAGAGTGATGTTCCAAATACAATGAGTATCCCCAAGGCATTAGGGCAGAGGAGACCAGCTTGGGAGCAGAGGGGAGATAATTTCTCCCAGAAGAAACTCCCAGGAGAAATGGCATTGGGAAATGGCAGGACTCTGTCTCCTGGCAAAAGGGACTGAGGGGAGCACACATGAGACTCAGAAGAATTCATTTGAGGGGTGCTGCGAATCCAAACAGGGAACCTGAGCCACACAACAGGCTCTAGGGCTCCCTGTCCAGTGGAGAAACCCTTCCTGAGCTGCTTTGGCCAAGGGCTGAGCTGCAGGAAGATATTTCCTCTGGCAGACACCAGCCTGATTGTCATCTCTGTGGACCAAAGAAGGATGAGGAGTGAAGCCTTTTTTCTGGGACAAGGCAGTATACTATTTTGGGTAGCATCACTGGGAATCCTAAAATAGTCCAGAAGCATGATTAGGGTAGTTTGAGTTGGACCTTGGTATCTATACTACTCTGAGATGGGGCTTTTAGACTAGCATAACTAATGCACCATTCCGCACTCTCCTGTTCCTTATTTCATCCCTGTGTCCTCCCTCCCTCTTACACACACCTTCTGAAGCACTGCTCGATTCTTAGTAAGATCACCTGGATTTCTAGATCTAGCCTGAGCTTCACAGAACCCCAGAATGGTGGGGGTAGAAGGGACTTCTGGAGATGACCTATGCCAGCCCCTCCTGCTCCAGCAGGGTGGATGACCAGCAGCTTGCCCAGGATCACCTCCAGCTGGGTTTGGAATCTCTCCACAAATGGAGATTCAGCAACATCTCTGGGCAGCCTGGGCCAGGGCTCTGCACCTTCACACCAAACAACTTGCTCCTCCTGCTCACATGGAACCTGCTGGCTTCCAGTGTGTGCCCATTGCCCCTTGGCCTGGCCCTGGGCACCACTGAGAAGAGCCTGGCCTCAGACTTTGCACATCATGAACAGAGAGGCTCAGCTTACTGCCTGTGTAAGAGGCCACAGTGAATTTCTGCCACTTGATTCTTTCTTTCCTGAAGGAAAGAGTGATGTGGTGGCTTCTCACCTGGAGAAGGAGCAGGACCACTTTGTGTCTGGTTGCTGCCCAGAGGGACAATGTGGCATTGGAGAGGTTATCCTCTCCAGGGCATCTCCTTGCTCTGTGGTGGCATGGCTGTGCTCCAGACACAATGGCACCAGGAGATAGGAATTAGTTACTTCTTTTGTGCTGTTCTAGCCTTATAGGTCTGGTATTAATGACTTGCAAATGTGCTTGGGTCATTAAAGTAATAACTCTTGTCACAGTGGAAGCCAGAGAGTGCCAGAGCAGCTACGTAAGGCTCAGCAGCTGCTCTAGCAGCACTCTGTTCCAGCTTCTTCATCTTACACTTGGCATGGCTTGGAGAGCTTGAGTACCTTTAGGCAGAGCATAGGAACCTGCAGGATGTTCCTCCAGACTTGGAGGATGGATGTGACCATGCGTAATGGCCAACAGCACTAGCTGTGCAGTGCAAGCCCTGCAAGATTCTGGAGCAGTGAGAAAACAGTGGCAGTAGGCAAGATGTGGGAAGAGGACAGTTTGACTGGAGGAAGCTGAACACCTACACTGTACTGGAAGCTGTCTGTGGCAACTCTTAGATGGCTCTGTCTCCTGCAGACAAAGCTAGGTGATGTTAAAGCCAAGTGAGAGCCTGCTCTCCAGCCACAGGAGTGCCAACATTAGCAGCCCTGTCCCAGTGGTGCCAGCTCCTGTCCCAGCACTGCCCAGGTGAGTCTGCAGCATCAGAGCCTGGGCAGGCCAGGCTCTGCTCTGGGATGGGGTAGTGTACCTTTAAATGAAGAGGTAGGTCAGCAGACTTCAGAAGAAATTATCTGGGCCCCAGTTTCCTCTTATGAGAGAATCTGTATCACCACAGATTTCACCAAAGTGACTCCAATTTACACCCTGTCAGGGAGGGAAGAGTTAGCTCTTGCATTTTCAGCTGTAGTAAATTATTTTTGGAAACCACAGCATTCATCATGAGAGTCTTTCTGTCTCCTCTTAAAAGGAAGGACTGAATAATGAATGAATACACAGCTGGACTAGTATCTACAGCTCAGCCATCCATGTGAGCAGGCTGACCAGACTTCATGTGAACTACTAGTGGACAACGTGGTGTGAGTCTGCACCCTGGGAACATCAGAATGTCCAGGAACCCTGCCTGGTCCTTCCAACCCAGCACAGCTACAGTCTATTATTGCTCTCACCCACCTTCTTTGGGGCTTGGATTGTGAGATGCCTTTAAGCTCAAAGATGAGTCTTTGGCCTTTGCTTGAGCTGGGTTGGAGGTATGCTTCACCTGGCCTTGTACCTAGCTGACTTGTCCTCAGAGCTGCCTCATCACCTTGGACTTGTCTGGCCATCTGGACTCTTGGCCCTGGTGAAAATCACAGAATCACAGAATTGTTAAGGTTGGAAGAGACCTCTAAGATCATCAAGTCCAACCATCTACCTATCACCCCCATGCCACTAAACCATGGCCCTAAGTACACATCTAGATGTTTCTTAAACCCCTCCAGGGATGGTGACTCCACCACCTCCCTGGGCAGCCTGGCACAAGACTTAACAACCCTTTCAGGGAAGAAATTCCTCCTTATATCTAATCTAAACCTCTCCTGGTGCAACTTCCTCTCGTCCTCAATCATTGTATCTGCTCCTCTTGCTTGGGTACTATGGGGCTTTCCTGCCCCTGAAAAAAGCACTTGTTGAGCTCCTCAGGATTCCTGAAGCTCTGAGATAATATCCCTGGTCCTGACTCTTGAACTTTTGCCCCCACAGCTCACTATGACCCAAGGCTGACCTCCAAGTCCTGCAAGATCCTGGGGCAGGTCACAACCCTGCAAGACTTTGTGACATTCCCTGCAACCATAAAGACTCCTGAACACCTCAGTGGGAGCTATGGATATTGATGTGGCTAATCTTTGCCTCCTACCTGGAAGGGCTATGTTTCAAATATCACCTGCTCAATGAAGATAAGATGTGGATGTCCCAGTGAGGTTTCTCAGGGTAATTAGACTTTCTTGATGTGCTTGGAGTCTGGGCAAGCTGCCTTTTTAAGGACTGGGAGCACTTGCTTTGGGGAGAAAATTTGGAAAAGGAGTTCCCGATGCCCTGATTCCTTGTTGCAGCTGAGCTCCAGGTGTTTGGCACATGGACTTTGTAGATGTGCTCCCTTAAAGTTTTGTCATGCCTGGTGCTTAGTGCTGGTGACACAAGCCCTGTCTTATCCTCACATTTGTTGCCCTTCAGCCACGTTGAATTCCTTCCTTCTTCAGGCCCATAACTATTTCAGGTCATGTACTAATGGGCTTGGAATCAGCTCTTGTGCAGGGAATGATAAATGTCTGTACACTGCAGCTAATGAAGGGCATAGATTATTGGGTTATAAATCAATTAAGTGGTTCTGAGGAAGTTGCAAACCACAAGAAGGAACCACAAAAGGAGAGAAACAACATCCGATGTGTGGGGAAGAGTGGGAGCCACCAGGAGCCATCAGCCATTAGGTTATCCCTTGAGGGAAGCTGAGCACCACTGCTATGCCATCACTCTGCTCTGATGGTGGTGGCTGAGGAGGGAACCCAATGTGCTCTGTGGTTCTCAGGGGGTTACCAGCAGCAGAACTCCTCTTCCAGGAAATAAATCCTGCCTTGCCTGTGCAATCTTAAAGTGGCAATGCACCCTGCCCTTCCTCTGCTGGGCTGGATCTGTTTTGGGATGTGGCCAGAAGTGGCTGTGGTAATTGTTCACAGGGACTGCTGCTCCAGATGTGTCCGGAAAGGGAAGCACCTACCACTATTCATATTCCCAGCAGACCAACAAGTGCCTGTTAACTCTACAGCACCAGGGTTTTTTCCTCTTTGGGGAACGGCTCTCCTTTGGGAGAATGTTAAAAGGGTTAATGGACACCCTGTAAGCCCTTGTGCCAGCTCAGAGGGTAGGGATGGTTTGAGCACTTGCCATAACTCTGCTCTGAATCCCTGTGTCAGGAGACCTCTCCTGAAGGACACCTATCATGTACAACAGGGAGCAGGTCTCCTGTGGGTGAGATGAGCCTTGCACCTGATGACAGCAGAAACCGAAAGCAACTAAGACGTGCATTATTCAAGCTCCTTGTGCACAGCAGCTTCAGGATTCCTACTGCCAGAGCCTGGCTGTTGGCATGAGTGCCTGGGCAGGGTCAAAAACTCACAACCCCTGCCAGGGCTGCTAAATGCATCTTGCTTCCATCATAAGGAAGGTTCTCCCTATAGCATCTGAAGAGTCCAAGGCTCTCAAGCAGATGATCACAGAATCACAGAATAATAGGGGTTGGAAGGGACCTCTGGAGATCATCTAGTCTAACCCCCTGCAAGAGCAGGAGAACCTAGAGCAGCTTGCACAGCATGTGTCCAGCTGCCTTTGGAATCTCTCCAGACATGGAAACTCCAGGGCAGCCTGGGCCAGTGCTCCACCACCCTCCAAGGAAAGAAGTTCCTCCTCCTGTTCAGATGGAACTTGCTGGCTGCTAGTTTGTGCCCATTGCCTCTAGTGCTGTCCCTGGGCACCACAGAACAGAGCCTGGCCCCAGCCTCCTGCCCCCCACCCTGTAAGGATTGCTAAGCATTGCTCAGATCTCCTCTCAGGCTGCTCTGCTCCAGCCTAAGCAGCCCCAGCTCTCTCAGCCTCTCCCCAGCACAGAGCTGCTCAAGTCCCCTTAGCATTTCAGTAGTCCTTCTCTGGAGCCTCTCCACAAGTTCCCTGCCCTTCTGGAACAGGAGAGCCCAGAACTGAACACAATACTGCAGCTGTGACCTCCCCAGGGCAGAGTAGAGGGGGAGGAGAAGCTCCCTGGCCCTGCTGGCCACACTCTTCTTGATAACATGCATAACTTGTACTCTTCTTCCTAAGATGTTTTTAACCCAATGCTCTTCAGGACAGGTCTAGAAAGGTTTCCAGCTTTGGGAAGAGTGGATGATCCCAAGAAGATAGTGTTATCTGGGAGCTGCCTGGCTTCCATCCTTCTCATTGTCTCCTTTTTGTTTTGTTCTGTAAGAGTAAACCTCTGGAAAAGCAGCAATGCAGCATTTGCTACATTCTAATGAGCTGTTTGCTAATAGTTATCTAATGAGCTGTGGCAAACAGCAAAGGAGCCTGTGTTGGCTTTCATCTCTTTAACTACAGCCTGTCCTTGAGGCAAAGCATCTCAAGGGAGAAGTGGACTTGAGGCTAAACCCCTGGGAGTGGAGTTTGTCCTCTGTGCCATTGGTGGTACCTCTGTTGCTGGTGTGGGAGATGCCAGCACATGCACTGAGCTCTGCTTCAGCAGGAACCAACCTGCAGAGCCTTGCATCCTACTCACAGCTGAGACTATGTCTTGATCAAGGTTTGGCTTCTCTGGAAAGATTAAATTTTGCTGAAAACAGAATACTTTCAGGGAAAAGAGGTGAACTGTGGAGCAGGGACACAGACCACCAGTATTAGGGGCATTCATCTAGGCTGGATGCTTGAGCCTGTCTCTACAGTAACCTTGACATAGGTCATCACAAGCAGACATCTTTAACCCTCAGACTCTTTGTCAAATTTAGAGCTGTTGATGGTTTTCCAGCCAGGGCAGAGATCTTCAGAGGAAGACATATCTCTTTGATAAAGGCAGTCAGGTTGGACTTGGACTCAAAGATCTTTGTGAATCCCTTCCAACTCAGGACGTTCTGTGCTTCTGTGAGGTCTCTGGCCACACCCCAGCAGGGTAGGGATTCTCACCAAGTAGTTTCTGTGCCTTGTTTTCCACCTGAAGGGCAGCTGGTGATGGTTTCATGGTGCTATCTGAGGCCCTCCCTTTGTGTGTAGCTACCAGATTCCAGGTAGAGCTTTGATCTGCAAAAGCCAGCATACACATTCTGACTTCAGAGCAGCCTCAAGGGTCCACCTAGCAGGAGAGGGTGGGAATCATGAGAGTGAGCATCTGAATCCCTTCTCTCATGTTGGGTAGAAGGTTGTTACAGGATCAATCTCTTCAATACCCTGGGCTATTACAGAAGTCTGCAGAGGGGAGGAGATGAGCCTGTCCTTGCCAATGTTGATCAGCTTTACCAACAGTGAGAGCTCTACCTAATCAGCCTACAATTCCTTCAGGAGGCAATTCTTCTCATGATGAGGCTACATCCAGTAAGGCTGCAAGATAAGCTGCTCAGCTTTCCCATATTGGTACTGAAAAGCCCAGAAAAGGAGGTTCCACCTGTAAAAAGCCTGCTGGGCAGCCTTTGAGGAGTGTGTGCATCTTCAGTATTCAGGTGATGAACTTCCCACCAGGGTGAGGGCTCAGGTGATAACTCTCTGCTTTTGATCTATTGGATTTTGCAGTGACTTTGGTATGGTGATGAGACTGCAATATCCCATAATAGATGGCTGTTTCTAGCAAGAGCTCTGCTATAATTGTATTTATGAGCAGAATACTTATAGAGGCCTTCAGGGAGCTTCAAGTGTAAAAACATTCCTATAACAATATATAGACAGCCAACAGCCAAGCAATTAATTTTGAGACTACAATTGGTGTTTGGGGCTCTGTCCTGGTGTACAACATCCATTAACTCTGCAGATACTCTGCTGAGGGGAATGAGGGAGCTGGTGGCTGGACACTCAGTCTCTCCTCTGTGCTTTGTGTGCTTAAAACTGGTTCTAAATAAAGTTCACTGAAGCTAAAGGAGACTTACAAAGTTCTTACAAGTCTTATGAGGAGCATCTGAGGGCACTGGAGTTGGTTAGTGTGGAGAAGAAGAGGCTCAAGGGAGACCTTAGCTCTCTCTGCAAATCCCTGCAAGGAGATTGGAGTGAGCTGGGGGTAGGTCTCTTCTCCAGGGTTAACAGTGAGAGGACAAGAGGAAATGGCCTCAAGTTGCCCCAGGGGAGGTTTAGATTGGATGTCAGGAGGAATTTCTTTACTAAAAAGGTTGTTAAGTCTTGTCCCAGGCTGCCCAGGGAGGTGCTAGAGTCACCATCCCTGGAGGGGTTTAAGAAACATTTAGGTGTGGTACTTAGGGACATGGTTTAGTGGTATGGTAGTGCTAGGTATGGTTGGACTTGATGATCTTAGAGGTCTCTTCCAACCTTTGTGATTCTGTGATTCTGGTATATCCTGGGGGAAAATACAGCTTTTTTTTTTTTTTTTTAATCTCTGGCAGTTTACACAGTAGCAACTCTCCTTTCCAGCTTGTCCTGCCAAAGATGAGGCAGGTACAGACATCTGAGGTTCAAACATCAAAAGAGAAAGTGAAAGATGATTTTTATTTGTGCTCCTGACTTGCTGAGTATCCTCACCTCTTGCTGATCTTTCCTGTCTCTCTCTCCCTGCTTGGCCATAAAGGTGGCAGTGCAACTAGTCCCAGGCTCAACTGGTTGAGCTGGTGCCATCCCTAACGAGCTCTGCTGATGGCTCCAGACCTGATGAAGTCAAATCAAAGTGAGTTCCCTTGACAGGAATATCAGTGCCTGGGTTTTGTCACTGCTTTGCCTGAAATTAACTTAATAATGAGATAGCTCACATAACTCCAGCCTTCCATAGACTGGCATTAATCAGCCTTCTTCTACAGGGGAATAAATTATGGTGCAGTTAAAGATAAGTTATTTACAGTTTCTGATTAGGAGGGTGAGAGGGAAGAAGATTGTTTTCATCATTTTATGAAACCAAACAACAGAATATGAAAAGAATTAGCAAGTTTCCAATTAAAAAATGTTGAGGAAAAGTTTCCAACATTCAGTGAACAAACTCTGTCACAGAAAACTGCTGAATCCAACCAAGGAGCTAGCAAGAGTGAGAGGACTTCAATGTCTTTGGAGCTAATAGGCCTGCAAATAAGTTCTGTAGTTATAGTATGAATTGTTGCAGTATTACAAAGAAAAAAAGATGTATTAAGAATGGAGTTGTACCCTTTGAACACCAATGTCATGGATCTGGGCTGGGCTGGCCACTAGATGAGTGACAGGGGCTGTCTCTGAACCCCTCTGCCTTCCCAAAGAAGAATAAGGGAGAGAGACTGATGGGTTGGGAAAGAAAACTAGAACAGCTTGAATGAAATAATAAAAATAAAATGAAATGTATACAAACAGATACAGAATCACAGAATCATGAAGGTTGAAAGGTCTAAGATCATCAAGTCCAACCATACCTATCACTAACAAACCAGTATTGAACCAACCCCTTGATGGCAATGATATCACTGTCCCCACTGATGGTCTGGGCAGGCTCTGGGAAACACCTTGTAAGGTGTTGAAGCTGCTTATACTAAGGAGAGTCTCCAAAGCTGCAAAGCCCTTCACAGAGCAGATGTGTAAGGACAGCTAAGCCTGTGCTGCTTAGTGTAGGCACAAAGCACAGCCACCAGGGCTTTGTAGTGCCTTCCTGGTTTCTGACATACCTCTGACTGTGTCAGAACAAGCAACAGATGGTGAAGGAAGGCAGAGGGGCAGAAAATGCTGTCTTTAGGCTTGGGACCAGGCTGCTCATCCATTAAGAAATTAAAGGGATCTAGCTCCCAGCTAAAAGCTCATATTATACACAAAGCTTTGCTCAGAAGGAGCAGCTCTGCTTGGAGAAAATGTCTCCTTAATAGTCACAGGTTTTTGTGCTTCAGCTGTCCACCTGCAGCAGCCAGGAGGAATTTTCCCCCAGAAACCATGTTTTCCTCATGAAGAGGGAGGGTGTGTTTCCTCATCTCCTCTAACACCTAAGGATAACTGCAGCTGGAGATGCAATATGCTTAGTGGAGTGATACTGTTAGGTGAAGCAGCACTACCTTAAAGCTCTTAAAGTCCTACTGGAGATGTGTGTGCTTCTGTTTATAACTGGGCTTGGCTTGAAGTGTGCTGCTAGGAAATTTGTTATATTCACAGAGAATAGGGTTTGCAAACCCATATTGTGTTTTTGTTGTGTGGCGAGGAGAAGGCATTAAACATTTCCAGGGATGCTGAGATAATTACTAAACAAAGCTTGAAGAAAGAACAGTTACTGCTAGTGCTCATGTTTCCTTTGGGTGTCTGGGTCCTCTTTTGTGGGGTGGGATTGTAGAAACGTAGAATATCCTGAGCTGGAAAGGACCCAGGAGGATCGTTTGTGTCTAAATCCTATCTACGCAAAGAAGTCGCTGCCCACCCCTTCCTCAAAGAGAAAAAGAAAATACAAGCCCAAAATCACACCATGTGCCTGAAGATGTTGTCTAGATGCTTCTGGAATTCTGTCAGGTTTGGCACCATGACTACTTCCCTGAGGAGCCTGTTTCAGTGCTCCACCACCCTCAGGGTGAAGAATCTTTTCCTGATAACCAACCTAACCCTTCCCTGGCACAGCTTCATGCTGTTGCCTCAGGTCCTATTGTTGGTCATCAGAGAGAAGAGATCAGCTCCTGCTCCTGTGCTTCCCCTCATGAGGAAGTTATAGATTGTGATGAGGTCTCCCCTCAGTCTGCTCTTCTCCAGGCTGAATAAACCAAGTGACTTTAGCTGTTCCTCATATGATTCCCTCTCCAGACCCTTCACCATCCTTGTGGTCTCCTCTGGACACTCTCCAATAGCTTCATATCCTTCCTATATTGTGGTGCCCAAAGCTACACACAACACTGCAGGTGAGGCCACACCAGCACAGAGCAGAGAGGGATCATCACCTCCCCTGACCAGCTAACAATGCAGTGCCTGATGCACCCTAGGACATGGTTGGCCCTTTTGGCTGCCAGGGCCCACTAATGACTCATCTTCAATCATGAGATGAACCTGGGCTCCTTTTCAGCACACGACAGCCTATAGTGCACTAGCTGCATCTGTATGGAAGGAATTGTGGCACCTTGAGTGGTGCCTAGGCACAGCAAATCTGGAAGTGGCTACTTAATGAAGGTGGAAGGTGTGCTTGTGGAAGGCTGAAAGCCAAGAAGATTGAAAGCTCATCAGTCCAAGTACCTTTGCTCTGTAAGCCAGGAGGTCATGCCCCTTTCCTAGGGAAGAAGGCTTGTGGCTGAAGAAATGAGGGAATCTTCCCCTGAAGGAGGAGGATTTGTAAGGCCTTTGATTCAGTTTGTAAGGCCTTTGATTCAGTCCCTCATGACATCCTTATCTCAGAATTGGAGAGAAATGGATTTGATGGGTGGACTGTTGGGTGGATAAGAAACTCTGACGCAGCCAGAGTTGTGATCAATGGTTCTTTGTCTAGGTGGAGAGTGATGAGTGGTGACCCTCAGGGCTCTGTCTTGGGACCAGTGCTCTTCAAAGTCTTCATTAATGGCCTAGACATGGGTATTGAGTGCACCCTCAGCAAGTGTGCAGATGACATGAAGCTGAGTGGTGTGGTTGATATGCCAGAAGGGCGGGATGCCATCCAGAGGCACCTGGATAAACTTGAAGAGTGGGCCCGTAAGAACCAAATGAAGTTTAATAAGGTCCTGCATCTGGGTAGGAACAATCTGAGATATGAATACAGACTGGGTGAGGAACTCATTGAAAGCAGCAGTGCAGAGAAGGACTTGGGGGTCATGATAGATGAAAAGCTGGATATGAGCCAGCAGTGTATATTCGCAGCCCAGAAGGCCAACCAAATCCTAGACTGCATCAGGAGAGGCATGAGCAGCAGGTCTAGGGAGGTGATTCTGCCTCTCTACTCTGTGCTTGTGAGGCCTCACCTGGAGTACTGCATCCAGTTCTGGGCTCCTCAGCATAAAAAAGATGTGGAGCTGTTGGAGCGAGTCCAGAGGAGGCCACAAAGATGATTAAAGGATTAGAGAACCTCCCCTATGAGGACAGGCTGAGACAGTTGGGGTTATTCAGCCTGGAGAAGAGAAGGCTTCGAGGGATCTTATAGCAGCTTTCCAGTACCTAAAAGTGGATTATAAGACAGAAGGGGAGAGACTTTTCAGCTGGTCTGATTGTAATAGGAGAGGGGGGGATGGTTATCAGCTGAAGGAGGGCAAATTTAGATTGGAGATTATGAGGAAGTTCTTTACCCAGGGGGTGGTTAGGCACTGGCACAGGTTGCCCAGAGAGGTTGTGGATGCTCCATCCCTGGCAGTGTTCAAGGCCAGGCTGGATGAAGCCCTGGGTGACCTGGTCTAGTGATTGGCATCCCTGCCCATGGCAGGGGAGTCAGAACTAGATGATCTCTAAGGTCCCTTCCAACCTGGCCATTCTATGATTCTATGATTTGTTGTGTTGGAAGATGAAGGAATGAAGAAGCAGAGCATGGAAGCGGCTAGTGGGCCATCCTGACATGTCTGCTGGCCTTTGACTTTCCACCATGTTTCCTGGCATTTTGAGAGTGGGGGTGGCAGTAGAGCATGGAGTGGAGAGATGTTAATAATGATATCTAAAGGTCAAGGCTGGCTAAGGATGCTGGTGGGTGGGAGGGGACAGGGAGTGCCTTCCCTAACCTAGGACAATAGTTTCCAGCCTTGCAGAGTTAATGCTGTAATTGATTGATTGATTGATTACAATAGGACTTCTTGGGAAGTTTCACTGATCCTACAGCAGGTACCTGTGCTGAACACAAATTGCCAAGAGACCAGCAGTACTTAGGTAAAGTTCAGGTAAGTTGCTAGAGCTATTGGAGAAGGACTGGCCAGGTAAAAGCTGACCAGCTGCAGCTCGGGTAGGACTTCGGCAGTCAAAGTCAGTGAATGAAGGGTCACTAAGGGTAAGGGAAGCTTGACTGAAAAAGGAACTCATGGCTGAACTCTAGTGCTAAAAGGACACACAAGTGGAGAAGGTGTCATAGGATGAATAGGAAAAAAACCTGCCCTGCCATGCAGTAATGGTGTCAGGAAGGCCAAAGCTCAACTGTAAGGTGATTATCAAGGACAATAAGAAGAGCTTCTACCAGTGTGTTAGCAGCAAAAATAATTAGTAAGGAAACTGTGGCAATGCTGCTGAATGAGGAGGATGTGATTCAGTGACAATGGCCACACAGAAGGCAGAGGAACTCAATGGTGGGTTGTTTTTTTCTTCTCCACTGACAACATCTCCTAGAAGTTAGGGCTTAGAGAAAAGGTTCAGGGAGGAGAACAACTGCTACTAAAGGATGAGGACTGAGTTAAGGGTCTCTTGGGTAATCTCAGTGCTGTGGGTCTATGAGACAAGAGGATGCATCTGAGGTGGTGTCTTCCAGGAGGAGAAAGATGTTGGTCATGGGGTTACGTGCACATGTGACACCCAAGGAGAGGCTGAGGAAACTCCCTTGTTCAGCCTGGGGAAGGCAAGAGTGTACCTAAATAGCAACCTCCCAGTACTTATAAGCAGGTATTGAGAAGACAGAAACAGGTTCTTCACTAAGGTGTTTGGTGGGGAAAATGAGAGACAGTGGTTAAAGTCTGAAATAAGGGAACTTCTAGATGAATATAGAAAAGAAACCTATGTAAAGACAGCTGGAGGAGGGATCCAAGCAGATAATGAGATCTCCTCCTTTAAAATGTTCAAGACCTACCTGGACAAAGACCTGAGCAGTCTAGTCTGATCCAGAATCTGTACTAGAGGACTCCTGACTGAGTTATTCTGTGATGCAGCTCATGTTAATCAGTGCAGTCAGAGTTTTAGTTGAAGGTCTCTAATAGAACTTTAAATGTGAGTCCTGATGTGGAGCTTCTCTGTGCCCCTCCTCTGAAACAGCTGCCATTGGCCTGTGTTGGAGATACCTGGAGCTCTGCCCTAGCATCCCCATGCTGGGCAGGATGAGGTCCTGCACAAAGCTCTGACCCTGCTCTGCTTTTGCTGTTGCATGCTGGTACAGCTGAAGATAGTACAGGTTGTGGAGGTCATAGGTCTGCAGTTTCCCCACCCTCCATGCCCAAAACAACCTTGCCAGCACCAGCAGGCCTTTGCCAATGCTTTGGAAAAGCTATGCCTGCTTATGACTTTTTGAGGTGGCTCCTTGAGAATACTTGTCCTTCCCTTGGGTGCTGCCTTAAGAGTTGACTTGAAATACAATGTTGTCTGGAGCAAGACAATTACAAAGCTGGAGATGTTTGGCATACCTCTGTCAGAGCTATTGTATCAGTCTGCCTGCAGACACAGGTCAATGCCCACACCTGCCTAGCTCATCTGTAGAGTATTTCTACCTAACTAATCTCCTGTGGTTGCTGGAAGTTTATAGTAGGCCCAGCTGCTGTGAACTTGATTGCAGCAACGTCTTCTTTTGGGATGCTGGTTCAGGGGAGGCTGGGCAGACAGTGCTTGACCAGATCAGTGGCACCTCCCTGTACATTTGCCACTGAGACATGTTCTTCTCAGGCACAGTCTGAAAATCCCTTGTGGTCTCCTGTGGCCCCTGGTGCCATAACTGNCCTCCCAGCTGCCCCATGGAAATGTCTTGCAGACATGAGCACTCATGCACATCTACAGGAGGCCACAGAGGCTGTTACCTCACCAGATAGACCCTGCAGGGACTTGCTAGTCTAGGGCCCTTAATGAAGGGGCTCATCCAGCAGATCCTACCTCCTCCTGGAGAGGCTGCTGGGAAGGAGCAGAGCTGCCTGCCACTGGAAAATGCTGCTAATTGGACTTTATTAAAAATTTACTTCTGTTTTACAATAAAGCTGGACCATTTCTTTTCCACCAGCAAAGCCATTCATTAACAGGACCAAATGGGCTGGGCTGCCAGGAGGACAGCTAAGCTCTGACTGTCAATAGGGTGACCTCACTGCAGGCCTTCCTGCCAGCTCTGAGAGGGAAAGCAGCTTGAGCAGGTCCACATGCAGAAGAACAGCTTCTGCTGGTTGTCTCTTAGGGGATATGAGCTGTAGGAGTTCCTGGTTGCTCCAGGGAGGAGCGAGGATGCAAGGATACATTGTGGAAAATAATCTCTTTTTGTTTGTTGTTGTTGTTGTTTTAATGAAAACCAATCACCTAATTGAAGCAAACTGTCCAACAATTGGAGAGCTAATGAACAGCCATGGCTATTCCTGCAGGCTATCCTGTCCTGAGGGACATCCCTGTGCCCAGTTGGTTTCAATGGGCCTTACTGCAGCCACACCATGCTGTCATCGCTGCATGTTGAAGAGCTGTCACTAATGGTTTTGCAGAGGTCCTTGTCTGTTGGGTAAAAAACACATAATCATAGAATCATAATAATCATAATATCAATATCCTAGCTCAGAAGACCTGTGGAATTTGAACACAGCCACGAGACTGGAGGATTCTAGCAGGAAAAGCAGGTCTCCCTTTGGTTGAAGGTTCCTGCCCAACTGTCAATTGTATTATGGTGAAGGACAATGTCTGAGTGTTGCTGTTGGCTTGATGTTTAGTCACCAGGTGGTTTTGCCAGGTGGGATTTGGCATTCTCAGTTCCTGCACCCTGAAAAGCCTGCCTGTAATATCTCCACTAGTTCAGGACCTCCAGAAGATGCTGGGGGCTTAGCCTCTGTCTTTCTGAGCAGCCTGGGCTGGGTGGGTTGGTGTGTCCATGGGAGCATAGTGTGGCAAATGGGTCCCAAGTTCTCCATTACCCTGGTAGATGGTTCAGTGACTGGACAGTATCACAGAATCATTAAGGTTGGAAGAGACCTCCAAGCTCATCAAGACCAACCATACCTATCACCTCCATGCCACTAAACCATGGCCCTAAGTACCACATCTAGATGTTTCTTAAAACCCTCCAGGGATGGTGACTCCACCACCTCCCTGGGCAGCCTGGGACAATGCTTACATTTCCCTTAGAGGTGCAATGATCCTTCCCCAGGGAACTGCATCTCCTGCACAAGCAACTACCGAAGATGGACCGTTCGATGGATAAGAAACTGGCTGGAAGGACGCTATCAGAGAGTTGTGGTCAATGGCTCCTTGTCCAGGTGGAGAGCAGTGA
>VWZO01021438.1:82371-102709 GCA_013396975.1 Bucco capensis
TTCCAGTACCTAAAGGGAGATTATAGGACAGAAGGGGAGAGACTTTTTAGGAGGTCAGACTGTGATAGGACAACGGGGAATGGCTATAAACTGAAGGAGGGGAAATTTAGATTGGAGATTAGAAGGAAGTTCTTTACCCAGAGAGTGGTTAGGCACTGGAACAGGTTGCCCAGAGAGGTTGTGGCTGCCCCATCCCTGGCAGTGTTCAAGGCCAGGCTGGATGTGGCCCTGGGTGACCTGGTCTAGTGATTGGCATCCCTGCTCAGTGCGGGGAGGTTGGAACTAGATGATCTTTAGGGTCCCTTCCAACCTGCCCATTCTATGATTCTATGATTCTATGATCTATGATTCTATGATTCCTTACCTTCCCATGGGAAGGTCCCTTATTATTTTCCAGCACAGCAGCAGAGCAAAGGCATCCAGGAGAGAGGTGAGTACAGCGTCCCCATTGAGCTGCCCATGCCAGGCTAAGCAGCAGAACTTGGCCTCTGGTTAGGGGGGCTTGTGGCATGGGCTAGTTTTCTTCATCTTCCATCCCATCTGCAAACTTGCATTGCCCTTAAAGAGCTGCCTCCCCCTCTGCAGCCAAGTGTGAAATCACCCAGATCTGTCTCAACAAACTACATGTCCCATGGCTCTGTCTTTGTAGCCTGGGGTGAGAAGGAAGGAAAACTCCTCTAGTTGCACTGGTGCAGAAGTATCTGTGGGAGGGATGCTGTGAAGCAAGTTTCCAATTAGGTGCAGTGCTGTGACACCTGTCTGCATCTGACATGATAATGCACCTGCTAAACATTATAAGAAGCTTCAGAGATTCAATGTGACACCTGCAAGGCAATAGCTGGAGTTTAGTCAACACTCCATCAGTTAAAAGTCTATATTTCCAATTATCTGTGGACAGTTTGCCTTCAAGGATAATTGGCTTCCTGCAGCTCTCTGGAACAGATGTCAGGGAGCTCCTTCTCTACCACAGAGGAAAACCTGGAATGGTTTAGAGCATGAAGTACTGTGGAGGTGTCAATGTCAGAGATAGGGCAGTATTTGGGTATTTGGGGAGCAATTACACCAAATCTCAGACGTTAGGGGTTGGAATGGACCTCTGGAGATCATCATCTAGTCCAACTCCCCTGCCAGAGCAGGAGAACCTAGAGCAGCTTGCACAGGATGTGTCCAGCTGCCTTTGGAATCTCTCCAGACATGGAGACTCCAGCACCTCCCTGGGCAGCCTGGTACAGTGCTCCACCACCCTCCAAGGAAAGAAGTTCCTTCTCCTGTTCAGATGGAACTTGCTGGCTGCTAGTTTGTGCCCATTGCCTCTAGTCCTGTCCCTGGTGTCCTGGTTTGGGCTGGAGCAGAATGAATTCTGCTAAGGTGGTCTTGCTTCTAGCTGAGTCTTCTATAAAATGACTGCATTTTCTGAAGCTGGCAGTATGTTTACAGAAACAGTGCCAACTTCTAGTAGCGATTAGGCCTGTAATGTTTGGGTTACAGCAGAGGAGTGGAATGTAAGCCCTTTGTGATTCTACTGGGAAGTGAGGGGGGTGCAGGGTGAGAGCCTGGGATCTGGGCCTGTTCAGCCTGAAAAAGAGAAGGTTGAGGGGAGACCTCATCACTCTCTATAACTACATGAAGGGAGGTTGTAGAGAGGCAGGGACTGGTCTGTTCACCCTGGTGGAGAGTGATAGGACAAGGGGAAATGGATGGAAATTGTGCCAGGGGAGGTTCAGGCTAGACATTAGGAGGAATTTCTTTCCTGAAAGGGTTGTCAGCCATTGGAACAGGCTGCCCAGGAAGGTGCTTGAGTCCCCATCCCTGGAGGTGTTTAAGAGACAGGTAGATGTTGCATTGGAGGTCATCATTTAGCAAGTTGATAGGGCTAGGACAAAGGCTGGACTGATGATCTCCAAGGTCTCTTCCAGCTGTAACTGTTCTATGATTCTATAGGAAAGGAACAGGCAAGACAGGTGACCCCAAGCTGACCAACTAAGTATTCCATTTCATACATGTCATGCTCAATATAAATTTAAGGGGAAGTTCCTTCTGCTCTCTCTTCTTCTCTTCCCTTGCAATTATGCTTTGGGCCCAGCTTTGCTGCTTTTTGCTCCTGAATCCAGTTTCCAGGATCCAGCTTCCTGTCCCTGCACCAAGGCCAACTCCCCTTTGCTGCTGCAGACTGGTAGGTTCAGATCTTGGTGATGGCTCTGTGTCTATATTTGCATTTATTGTCTGCTGTTACTGCTTTTCATTAAAGTAGTTAAAGTTATTTTGTCTTTTCCAATCCACAAGTCTTGTTCTTTCACTCAAACCATAACACCTGGGTACCACAGAACAGAGCCTGGCCGCAGCCTCCTGCCCCTCACCCTGTAAGGATTGCTAAGCATTGCTCAGATCTCCCCTCAGGCTGCTCTGCTCCAGCCTAAGCAGCCCCAGCTCTCTCAGCCTCTCCCCAGCACAGAGCTGCTGAAGTCCCCTCAGCATTTTAGTAGCCCTTCTTCACCCTCTCCAGAAGTTTCCTGTCCTTCTTAAACAGGAGAGCCCAGAACTTAATACAATACTCATTAGATGCTGTCCTGGTGCAGAGTTTCAGAGACCTCTAAAATCTGACAGGTCTTAGTTACCCCTTCCTGCTGATGAACTGTTGGGCTTGGAAGCAGCAATGGCCCTGTCCCCTGAGGGGACTGCCAGAAGATAGGCAAAGGATTTCTCGGACAACGGGGGGACTGCAGTTGTCCCCTTGGCACAAGGTGAACTGAAGTGGCATCCTGCCAAGACGTCTACCCCGTCTCCCTTCTTGATGCCACCCATCAAAGGCAGGAAGAAGAAGAAGGTATTTCATTTGAAAATGTGTGTTTGAGGAGCTGCATGTAGCAGGCCTCCTGTGCATGTGTCTGGGGCAGTCTTCAAGCCACCAGGCAGATAAAGATGACCTGATAGACCCTGCCAACTGCTCATCAGCTCCAGGATGCTCATCCTGCCATCCAGCAGACTGTCACATCTGCACAGTCCATGCATAAGTACTGGTAGAGGATGCAGGAGATCAGGTGAGGGATGACTGCAGAAAATGCCCAAACTCCATTAAGAACCTGGAGCTTAAGAACTTTCCTTGCAAGATTTAAATATTTGAGTGGAAAATTGAGGTTTTATTATAAACTATTGCTGCTGGGAATTGTAATTTCACCATGCCATGCTTTAGGCCTCCTGTATTGACAAGACTTGTTAACCAGTTTGCAGCTTCTAGGAGGCACTGGACCTCTGCTCCAGATTGTATGGAGTCAAATGATGACTGACACAGTAGCCTT
Source organism: Bucco capensis (assembly GCA_013396975.1). NCBI lineage: Eukaryota > Metazoa > Chordata > Aves > Piciformes > Bucconidae > Bucco > Bucco capensis. The sequence continues at coordinate 85,668 of VWZO01021438.1, forward strand.
TGAGAGATGGGAACCAGCTCCAAAGTGAGTGCCCAAGAAAGCCCAAAGGAGGGGAAGGGCTGGAGGCAGCCCAGGAAGCCTCCATGCAGACCTTCAGCTCTGCATCTGAATTCAAATGTTGGGATTCAGTCACTGGACTTTGTTTTAAAGATGACATTTCTGCAGCTTCCAAGGGAAAAAAAAAGTTATTCCCTGGTGGAATAACTTACAGCCCAACCCTTTCTTTTTCCCCATTTAGAAATAAATTGTGGTTGTTTTGTTCTGTTCTCGTTGACAAGCAGCCTATTGCATGGGGACATCAGAGACTGTTCCCCCAGCACAGCTGGAGAAGGACCATTCTGGATGGGAGGGCTTCCCCAGATGATCTCGGGAAGGAGGACACTGCAGCACCCCTGGGGATTGCTGGTGCAGTTCTGACTGGCAGTGCAGGCTCCTGAGATGCTATGGAGGAATCTGGCTCCTGTGGCCATGGGGAAGGGGGACAAGAAGTGCACAAGGTACAAGAAGGAGCCCCAGGTTGTGCACATCCACAGGGTGCTGGAGCAGCTCGACCCCAACATGAACCTTTCTTCTAAGGAACCGTGAACCCATTTGTGACGCATCCCCTCTGTACCTCCTACCTCCAAGGCATCAGGTTTTGGCACAGTCCAGTGTATGTTTGATTGCAGTCTCTGAGGAGCTCTAAGCTGCTGCTTATCTGCAGTTAGAGGGAGAAGCAGGGAAGGACATGGTGCCTCAGGGCAACCACTAAATATACCAGTTCTTAGCGATGCTTCCTGTAAAGGAACTTGTTACAGTGAGCAGCACCACACCCAAACCAGCAGAGGTGAGGGAGGCAAGGAGATGTGTGAAGGCCCCTGGCATGAGCTAGCCCCTCGCTGGCTCCTGACCTCCTGTCATGTCTAAGCCTTGACACCTGGCATTGGGAGATGTTGATCTGTGCAGCAGCTTCGTGGTCTCCCTTTGCAGTCTGAGCAGGATCTCTGCTGTCCCCTGGCTTTGTCAGCACTGTCCCTTCTCCTGGCTGCTGCTGGACTACTAATGAGCAAGTAATTGGATCTGTGACAGCAAGATGGTACTAAGCAGGGACTGTGGGCTGCATGTCCCCTTGAGGGGAAGCAGCCAGGAGGGCACTACTCTGGTCTCTGCTCATGGCCCATAGCAAACCAGAGACCATGATTATTTACTGTCTGTGACTTCCTTCTGACTGTCCAAACCCTACCACTTTGTCCATGTTCCTCATGTGGGTGCTTCATCCAGTGAGTGGGAATAACCCTTGTCTGGAAACAGCACCAAGACTTCACCCAGAGAGCAACAGGGCTCTCTCTGGGCACATCTTTCCCCAGCACACACCTGGGCAGGGCTGTGGCATCTTTGCCTTGAAATTTACCCTCTTTGGGTGTTTTTTCTTCCTGTGCAGACAACAGCTGCACTGTGTTAGTGACCTGACTGCAAAGAGTAGGCAGCCCATTAGGGAGGAGCTGTTTGTAGATTATTCACAACTGTTTGGTTGGGTTTTTTTTTTGCTTCCATCTGCCTGGCTTTACCATCTGGGATGATCTTTGTTCCTGCAGGATACCAGTGAGGTTCTTGGCCCTGACTGTCACTCCAATTCATCAACAGCGATAACACAATCATTACACAGCCACTCATTTACTCAGGCATTTTGGCTTACCAGCATGGTGATAGCACACATTATTACCCTATAAACCTTCCTGTGTGGATGGACATGCCATCAATGGATGAAGTGTCCCCAGCCTGCCTCCCATGTGCTCTGTCCCTAGTAATCCCATCCTCTCCATTCTATGCCTTTGCTCTGCTCTGGTAGAGCAGCAATGTTGAATTCAGAGTCTTGTCTTTCTCTCAGCACAGGAGCTCATGCCAAATCAGACTTTGTGCCCATGCTTTGCACCAGGAGAGTAATATTTAGCCAAGGGATGTGCCATTAGGTGTGGAATTAAGCTCCCTCTTGTATGCAGTCATGAGTTTAGAAAACCCAGGTGTTTCCCTAAGAAACCTCTCAAATGTTCTTGGGGTGTCTCACAGTGCAGCAGGGCTTGAGAAATGAAAACCCAACCCCCAAAAACACAGGGCTTGGTGGCTGAATTGTCCTGTTTGGGGCAGGAGAGAATGCCATATGCAGGAAATCCTTAGTTCTGATGCAAGGGCAAAGCTGAGGAGGCTTCAGCTTGCCTGGGAGTTAGAAGTTTTTTGTGGGCAGGAGTTACAGACATCACTGATAGTTACCTGAGCCATGGCTCCTAATCCATGACCAGAAGTTGGACTTGATGATCCTTATGGGTCCCTTCCAACTCCAACTGTTCTGTGATTCTAATCAAGGAAAAGAGAAGTCATGCTGGAATAAAGCACTTCAGTATGGGGACACCTTTTTTAACCACTTCCTTGCTGTTCCCATTCCCCAGGTCCTGTCCTATGAGCTCTGTGGATGGGAAGAGCAAGCAGTGCCATTCCACTGGGGCTGTTGAGTCCCTCATGGGAGCAGCAGCTCTGTTCTACAGGAGGCTTCAAGGTTTAGAATTGGGGCTCACTTGAACTGTTAGTGTCACATGAACATTTTGAAACTCCTCATGCAGATCCCTGGGCTCTTTGGTGCAGGCAGGTCTAGGTGAGATGGTCACCTGGGCTCCAGAACTCATTTGCCCAGAGGCAGCTTCTGTCAACAACCTTCCCTCAGAGGAGAAGACATTTTGGCTCCAGTCCTCATGTGTAAGTGTTGGAGTGCTAGTGCAGCAGCACCCATCTTCAATGCCTGTAAGCTCAGTGCTGCTCAGCCCAGAGACACAGATGTTTTGGGAGGAGGACTTTGACCTCACAGCCTGGACCTGGGGTATTTTATGGCTCTGCCCCATCATGGCTGCTTGTCCCCTGGTGTCACCTGCTCCTGCATAAATAATCTTACTTTAGGCTACTTTTCTACAGGCTCTTGAGCTTGTCATGACCTCTAGGTAGTACCGCTGTCCAGGTTTCCACTAGGGATCCAGAGATGGGAAATTTCAGCCTGACCTCTCTGCATGAGCTGGGCCTGCCCTGGAGAAGGGAGGGGGAGTGTCCATGGGTCTGTGGGAGGAAGAGACTCCATAATGGCAGAAGATAGTTTGTTAAACACTTGATGGAGAGATGTTCTGGAGAGGGAGAGGTTGTTTTCCATGCTCTGATGGTTGGCTGGAGGCACTTGTAACAGGAGCTCCCATGCCAGCTCTTGTGCCACCATGAGCAGCACACTCAGAATTCAAGGTGGACAGCAGAAATGGAGCAAGGAGTTATCTCCAGCCACACTGGAGAGATTTTGATCAAACCAGTTCCTCTCCTTGGAGTCTCATGCTACCAAGAAGTAACAGTTGGAGACAGGTGAAGGTTCTTTTTCTTCTAGGCTACTGGGAGAGGAGGAGGAGATGAAGGGCATCATCTCTCTGACCTTCCTTTCCTGTACTCCTAGCCTTTGGATATGATCCACAGCAGTGTTTGAGCCATCAGTGTCCTCTGCCATGGCAGGCCTTGTTCTGCAGAGATGTGATGGACACTGAGAGCATCTTGGTTTAGCTGAGGATTGAAGCTGCAGCTGCTCCAAGGAAAACATTGCAGCTCTCCAGAGGAGAAATAGATGACACCTGGGGACAACAAGCCAAGCATCATCCAGCTTCATGCACATTTATTTAGGCTTCATCCATGTTGCTTTTAATTCATAGAATCATAGAATCATTTGGGCCAGAAGGGACCTCTGGAGCTCATCTAGTCCAACTCCCCTGCAGTGGGCAGGGACATCCCAAACTACATCAGCTTGCCCAGAGCCCTGGCAAGTCTCACCTGGAATGCCTCCAGGGATGGGAACNTTGCAGCTTGGACTTCATGGGGTTGTATTAACTAAACTAGAAAGTTGTTTCTGGAGTAGGTAGCCTTCTAGGGCTAAAAAGAGGAGTTTTCTTTTCTGAAGCAAAAATGAAAGCCTCAACCAAATGGCTAATATTTGTACTGACCTGCAGATAAAAGCAACACCATTCCCTGAGCCTAATTGTGCTTGAAAAGGGCCAGGTTTTATTCATTTTTCACAAGTCTGATGGATATTGACTGAAATGTTTCTACTGGCAGGATACAAAATAAAAACCAACTGTGATGCTAGTTACTGTTTAGTCAATGAAAATGCTGTGATTTTGGAAAATAAAATCCAGAAATTAGCTCAGACTGCTTCATAGTATTTTGGAGTGCTGAAGGGAGCCTCTGGCAAATGTGGGGAAAGACAGGTTCAGAGCTCAGTGTAGGATGGGCTTGGAAGGACCAGTGCAGTACAGAGCCCTGACAATGGCTCTTCCTTATCTGCTTTGGTAGCAGATCACAGAATCATTAAGGTTGGATAAGACTTCTAAGGCCATCAAGCCCAACCATCTACCTATCACCCCCATGCCACTAAACCATGGCCCTGAGTAGCACATCTACAAATTTCTTATACCACTCCAGGGATGGTGACTCCACCACCTCCCTGGGCAGCCTGGGCCAATGCCTAACAACCCTTGCAGGGAAGAAATTCCTCCTGATACCCAATCTAAACCTCTGCTGCTGTAACTTGAGGCCATTTCCTCTTGTCCTCTCACTGCTAACCCTGCAGAAGAGACCTACCCCCAGCTCACTCCAATCTCCTTGCAGGGATTTGCAGAGAGAGCTAAGGTCTCCCCTGAGCCTCCTCTTGTCCACACTAACCAACCCCAGTGCCCTCAGCTGCTCCTCATCAGACATTCTCCAGATCCATCACTAGCCTCCTTGCCCTTCTCTGGACATGCTGCAATGCCTCAAAATCCCTCCTATAGTGAGGGGCCCAAAACTGACCCCAGCTCCTTAGACCTTTCCAGGTTCACTGCAGTCCCCACCAGTGTCAGCTCCTGGGGGCTGCTAGGGCTTCTTTGGTGAAGATGTGTTCTTTTTTTCTCTGTTCAGTAAGCAGTGCAGCTAGTCCTGGAGCACTTTGGACTCCTGCTATTGATAGTCTCCCATCCCCAAACACAAGCAAGCTGCTGAAGTCCAATAAAAATAGTCTTGAAGGCACAGATCCATTCACAATTCATTCCTGTTTGCTGGGCAAACAATTAGGAGTTTGTATTTCTTAGGCCAATACAGGCATCATTTGGGGTTAAACAGAATATTTCACTAGAAGATTACAGGAAGTGTTTGATTTGTGCTTTGCTGGGACATTTTATGGACAACTTTTTAAAGAAAAATCTTAAAACAAAAAGGATGGAGCCGCAGGATAAAAAATGCCAAAACACTGTGCAGAGAAACTGTCAAATTTTGGATCCTGGGGGCATTTCAAAAGCTTCCTCTTTTGACTAGAGTAATTTGACAGCTTTGCAAACTGTTTACATTGAGGGTTTACACATACATATTTTTTTGGGGGGGGGAAATTGTCTTCCGTCAAAATAAGCAACCTCTCTGTAGCTGTGTTACAGATGGGTCTGGTGCTGATATTGCTGGGGGACTCTCCTGTTTTCAGTGGCACACTTTGGGCTGATGTTTTCCCATGCCAACTGTCTTCCTTTAGATGAGTGCTTGGATGTTTGTTTTGAAAGTTTCATTAAAAAAACCCAACAGTTCAGCTGTTGTTGAACATGGGGCCAGGGAAAAGACAAAGAATTCCCTTGCTGGCTGGTCTTTTTCAGGAGGTCCCATGGTACCTGGATGGTAATCTGACTGGTGCTGACTCTGTGGAGACTCAGTTTGCCTTAGTCTAGTTGGAAATTCTTGGTAAAGGGAAAATATCTCATTCTAACAAAACTGAGGATGAGTTTGTTGGTGCTCACAAGCTAAACCCCCTGTGCAAATTCCATCTGCATAAAGCATGGTCTGACCCCTCACATGATGCTGTGAGGTCAACGTGGTCCTCACTTGTCCCTTGTCAGCACCAACCTTGCTGGCTCCTGTAGGGCTCTGCATGGTGGAGCTGAAAGAGTTCAAGAGCTTCTTTCTCCTGGCACTGGCCTTAGATAGCAGTGCTGCAGCCTGACCTCACCTGGCCCTGGGGATCATCTCAGCTGAATGTGTGGAATGCTAGAGCCAAAATCTTGCTGGAGATCAACTGATGCTGAATCTCTTTTCTCGTTCCTTTCCCTTGTTGCTGTTGTCCCTTCCAGATACATCTCCCTGTTCTCTATGCAATGTCTGGGCTATTCCTGAGCATCCAAGGCTCTGCAGGTAGACTTGGACAACCTCCCCAGTATGTGCTTTTTAACCCTTCTCAGGCATGGCTCACCAGGGAACTTTGTGGGACAACCATGTGATTGTGCTAGATTGGAGCCTCCAGGCCTGATGGATCGCAGGAGAATCCTTCCCACTGTACTGCTGAGCTCTATCCTGCTTTCCCCTGTGATATCCCAGCACCAAGGGAGAAATGGTGCAGCCAGGTAGGTTTTGGTCCTGGCCAGCTAGATATGACAGTGTGCAGCTGATGGTCCTCCTCAGATTGGACCCAGGGCTCCAGCACCTGCTTGGCTTGCCTCTTCCTATCATCAGCACTCCCAGGACACTGCCTTGGGGAGACTGTTCCATAGCATCAAAGCAAAGGGAGGGAAGGCAGCACCATGGGGACCACTTGAGGTCTGCTATCAGATCTCACCTGGGACTAGAGGCCCTGCTCACCCTAGCTCCAGCCTGGCTGGAGAAGTCAAGAGCTGACAGATTGCTCCTATGTGGTGCTGGCTGCAGGAACTCAGGTATCTTCAGGGCTTATAACAGGCTGCTGGGCCCCAGAGGAGTCCTGCTCCTGACAGTGTAGGGAAACACAAGGCTGGTCCTGCTGCATCCTCCTGGGTGGGAGCTGCTCTCTGCAAAGTCAGCAGCCACCACATCCATGCTCACTCCAGCAAGGCCAGTGAAGCTGTCAAGGGTTAGGGTTGGGCCAACCACATTATCCAGTGACCAATGATCTCTATTACCCCCTCTCCCCACCCCAGGAAGGGAAAGAGAGTAAGAGAGAGACTTGTGGATTAGAAAAGAAAACTAAAACTACTTTAATGAAAATAACAATTAAATTAAATAAATACAAATATACACAAAACCAATAACAAACTCAAGCCCTTTTGATGGCAACTACTACACTGTCACCACTGATGCTGTGGCAGAAGGACTCAGCAGCAGATGGGAACCAGACTCAGAGACTGGATCCTGGAATTGGATTCAGGAACTTTTGGATGGAAATTGAAGGGAGAACAGACAGAGTTATTGACACTAGTCATTGAAGAAGAAAAAGGAGAGACTCTGACCTCAACCAGGGCAGGAAGCAACCACTGAGCTGCAGAAGCTGCTGGACTGCAGCATCCTTTTGGAGAGAGCAGTCTCTGTAAACTTCATCTAGATGATAGTCACCAGACTCTGACACCAAGGAAATCTAGGGAGGGAGACAAAATCCAGGAGTAGCAAAAATTAATCCTGAAGAGCGAGACTGCAAATGTTGCCAAAGAACCAACTTTCATATGGTTTTAACTCAGAGGCAAATCTGGGGAATCTGTGCTAATCTACATATTCAAGAGAACAAAATGCCCTGAAACACAGTGATTAAACTTAGAACACTTCTTTAAATACTTGCCTTAAAATTAACACAGCAACTAATTAATCACAACACTGGAACAGGTTGCCCAGAGAAGTAGATGCCACATCCCTGGAAGCATTCAAGAACATAGAATCATAGAATCATAGAATGGTTTGGGTTGGAAGGGACCTCTGGAGCTCATCTAGTCCAACCACCCTGCAGTGGGCAGGGACAGCCCCAACTAGATCAGGTTGCTCAGAGCCTTGGCAAGCCTCACCTGGAATGCCTCCAGGGATGGGAACTCAACCACCTCCCTGGGCAAACTGTTCCAGTGTTCCACAACACCTTGTGGTTAGATGGGACTCTGAGCAACCTGGTCTAGTGGAATGTGTTGGAGCTAGAAGATCTTAAAGCCCTTTCCAACCCTAACCATTCTATGATTAGAGTTGTGTGTTCCTTGAAAACGCTCTTTGAAACCTCCTTCCTATGGAATTGCCCTAGTTTGAGTCAAAATAAGGTATTNAATTAATTAATTAAGCTAGTTAGCACCTAATTAACAACTAGTATATATAAGGAGAGGTCTGGGTTTCCACGCTTCCAGAAGGCTGAGCATCTGTGCTCTGTGAAGATCAGAAGCTCAGCTCTGTCCCTACAGGAGTCTACATGTTCTGCCTTCCATCTCAATTCAGGAGTTCCTGAGTTCCAGTTCATTGGTGGTTGGCCCAGCTCTAGCCCTTGGCAGGGCTGAATCCAAGATTTAACCACGGAACTCAGTCCTGGCCTTTAGCTCCTCAGGTGCAGAGGCACATTTGTAATATAACTTTTCTGTATAAGCAGAAACATTAAGGAGCTACATCTATAAAAGATAATGTGTGAAACAGCTTTCCCATCCCTATTGAGTCTTTGAGCTCCACACGAGAAAAAGACCATGATTAACCCTTGACATCCAAGCTATGGCAATTTGAAGTCTTTGTCGCTTGGAGAGCTCCAACAGGGTTTCTTCATCATCTGCCATAACGCATGATCTTTCCCAGGCTCTGGAGCAACTAGAAGGAGCTGGTGCAGATTTGTTGGTTGCCAGAAACATACCAGCTAAAAGTTTATTTAACGTGGAGAAGATGAAACTTTGCCTTATCCATCACTGCAGTTCAGAGCAAAATAAAGGCATTGATTGATTTTGTGTTAGGAGGTAATTAATTGTTGTGCAAAGCCTGGTTTAGAGTGGAAAGGCCACAGTACTCCAGCTAGGACCTCTGGCTCTGTCAGCAGCAGCTGGCAGCTGAGAAATGTGAAGAAAGGAGCAGAGTTTGCCCTGAGCAACCAGTCTGTGCTCTCCAAAAATAGACAGAATTCACAATAAGATGATGAAGGATGGAGCAAGAGCTAAGGAGTTGCTGCAGCACATAGCAACAGAACCTGCAGGACTATTTCTCTGCCATGTCAATGCTGGGTGCCAGGTTGCTCCTGACTTACATCAGCAAACAGGGATGAGAATTGTAAGCAACTATCCCAGCAGGACCAAGAACCAGGCTTTCTGGGGGCAACATTGATTGGTCTTTGGTGACCCAAGGACTATGATGCTGACTTATACCCATGGGTTGCAAGGTGCAAGCAGAGCAGCAGAAGTTGCAGCATGGATTCTCCACAGGCTTCACTTGCTTAGCAGAGCAGTCCCTCAGTTGGTGGCCCCTTAGGTTTGCAGGACTGAGCAGGATGTTCCTCCTCAGGCTGAGTGAGGAGGAGGCAGGCAGGAGGCAATGTCTTTCTGAGATGCATGTTTCTCTTCCCTAGGATAGAATCATAGAATCATAGAACAGTTACAGCTTGAAGAGACATTGAAGATCATCAGTGCAGCCTTTGTCCTAGCCCTAGCAACCTGCTAAATGATGCCTCCCAATGCAACATCTACCTGTCTCTTAAACACCTCCAGGGATGGTAACTCAACCACCTCCCTGGGCAGCCTGTTCCAATGGCTGACAAGTAGTAGTAGGCTTGCATTCCTTCAACAGCCTACAATGAGCCATAACTTGGCCAAGAGCATGTTTCTACTGGCCGGAAGATGAAAGGGGAAAGATGAGGCGGAAAGGTAAAAGAATTAGTGAGCTGCCACCTGATGTTTAAAGGGACATGGGAGAGCTGGCACAGAGTTTGTAATGAAGCAGAAGATACCCAATGCCATAGACCTCTTGTGAAAAAGAGCTATGGTTGAATGTCAAAAACTTCATAGGCAGTGAAAATGTGGACTGACTTATAAGGACAGGCTGAAATTCATGGCACTTCTACATACCGCCATTAATCTGCTCAAGTTATGGTATCAACTGAAAGAGCAAACAAGAGATTAGACAATCTTTAGATGAAGTCTCCTTCCTCCACTTTCAAATCAGCCCTGCTTTTGACCTCAAAACATAAACAAGACTTCTCTGAGTTCTCTCTTTTCCATCTCGACCTGATGTCTCATTCCTGTCCCAGCCATCCACAGTACTGCCATATGCTACTGCATTTGCAAAGGTTGGCTTGACATGCACGAGTCCTTATCCTGTTGCATGTTCCTTGATAGGCTTCACTTGCACAATTCATCTGGATGAAGTGCTGATTTCAACACTCTTGTGGAAAAAAACCCTATTAAAAATCATACTCTGTAGTTCTGGGTTTTAAGGAGAAGCTTCTCATGGCCACATGTTGGCTGGAAGTGCTTTTGACTACCCAAGTGAGTTATTTCATAAGCTGCAGCACTGCTGTAGGGCTCTGTCACATTACAGGAGGTAAAAAACTGACCATCTGTGAAGCTCTGCTCTAAATCCCAGAGTCTGTCAGAAAACATTCTCTCTGATTAAAAGCCCCCAGGATCTTCAGCTGGAGGAGCCCTCTCTTTTCCCCATTTTAAAAGGTGCTTGAAGTCAAATGGCACCTGATTCCACCCCAGAGCATCTGCACCTTGGTGAGGCCTGGGCTGGGATGGTTAGAGACTTCAAGGACTTCAGCAACCAACCTTATGAAGTTCAACAAGGGCAAGTGTAGGTTAATGCACCTGGAGAGGAATAACCCCATGGAGCAGAATAGGTTAGGGACTGGTCTGCTGGAAAACAACACTGTGGAACAAGCCCTGGGTGTCCTGGTGGCCAGCAGGATGAGCATGAGCCAGCAATGTGCCCTTGAGACCAAGAAGGCCAATGGCATCCTGGATGCAGCAAGAAGAGCGTGGCCAGCAGGGCCAGTAGCTTCTCCTCCCCCTCTGCTCTGTCCTGGGGAGGCCACAGCTGCAGTATTGTGTTCAGTTCTGGGCTCCCCTGTTCCAGAAGGGCAGGGAACTTGTGGAGAGGCTCCAGAGAAGGACTACTGAAATGCTGAGGGGACTTGAGCAGCTCTGTGCTGGGGAGAGGCTGAGAGAGCTGGGGCTGCTTAGGCTGGAGCAGAGCAGCCTGAGGGGAGAGCTGAGCAATGCTTAGCAATCCTTACAGGGTGGGGGGCAGGAGGCTGGGGCCAGGCTCTGTTCTGTGGTGCCCAGGGACAGCACTAGAGGCAATGGGCACAAACTAGCAGCCAGCAAGTTCCATCTGAACAGGAGAAGGAACTTCTTTCCTTGGAGGGTGGTGGAGCACTGTGCCAGGCTGCCCAGGGAGGTGCTGGAGTCTCCATGTCTGGAGAGATTCCAAAGGCAGCTGGACACATCCTGTGCAAGCTGCTCTAGGTTCTCCTGCTCTGGCAGGGGGTTGGACTGGATGATCTGCAGAGGTCCCTTCCAACCCCTAGCATGCTGTAATTCTTTTTAATCCTTTGAAGTGGAAGTTAGAGAGTGTAAGTGGGTGCTTCAGCCCAAGCATTGTTTGTCTGGGCAGTGGCAGCTCTATGAGACAACAGGCATGACTGTCAGTGACAGTGTTGCCTCACTGGGCTGTTCATTCAGGAAAATAATTCAGATGTTGGTTTGTTCTGAACCAGGACTTTGGATGTTAAGTGCAGAAGTAAAGAGAAGAGCAAAGTGACAGGGACAGAGATCTACAGGTTCCCCTTGCTGGAAACAGAAGGAGCTGCCTTCTATTTTTCTGCAAAGACAGTGTATTCTGGACTAGGAAGGTTCAAAGCAGCAGCACGTCATGGATAATTTACCCTACATGTGCCCTGGGATCTGCTTTGGAAAGCTACCTCAGCAGATCTCCCCTGTTGTACTAATGGCCCTACTCCTGGTAACCATGTAATGTCCTACTGATTATTTATCCACTGTTAATAGTCTGATGTGTTTCTAGATGATCACTCTGGTGTAACTGCAAGCAAGAGTGTTTGGTGTTTGAGTGAATGCAAGGATTGCTGCAGACACAGGATCCAGAGCCTAAAGGCTGAAGGAGATCCCTCTGACCTTCACCTTCCCCGCCCCAAACTCACCTTTTCCAGCCTCCCGCAACGCTGAGATTGGAAAATGTGCTTTGATTCTGCATCCTCTAAAAGCCTGTGTAGGAGCTGTTAGAGGACAGGGCAAGTCACCTCTGCCAGGCAGCGAGGGCAAAGCAACTGGCATCCCAGGACACGAAGGGAGCCTCTGCAAGCAGGGTGGGTCACAGCAGCTCTGAGACTTGTCTGCATCCCTTGGGCTGCCTCTAGCTCTCCAGCCACCTGTGCTGGCCAGAGATTTCACCACAGGGATAATTCCCACCCATCTCTTTGATGATCCCTGGTCTGTGCACACCCAAATACTATTTCATATAGTTCTTTTGGTAGAATGCAATGGGAGGTATATATCATGTCAGCACCAGCAGGTCTGGGAATGTCCTCCTGCACCCAGCCCAGGGGAAAAGGGATGGATTGGATGAGAAGCTCCTAGGGAGGCCTGGATAGAGATAAGGGACAGGACAGGGCATGGTTTCTTCTCCTGCATGGCAGAGCCCTGGATATATCTGCCAGGGTCTCAGGCTCAGCCCTGACACTTTCCCTGCTATTCAGAAGCAACCACTCCTGAGCAGCTCTTGTGGAAGGCTCTGCATTTGTCTGAAGAGCCCATCAAAATGCAGCAGGGAGGCTTTGCTGCGAGCATATCACCTGGCCAGCTAGCAGACGTAAGGAGGTTATACTGTGCTGTAAACACAACACCACACTTGTTCAAGAGGCAGCAGACTGTATTTCATCACTCTTTGTCACTGCAGCTCTGCAGAAGGTTTATTGCAGAATGGATGGATCCCCAGGGGAGTGACATATCTGCTCTGAGAAGGGTCTGGGTGTGTAATAGGTTGCATTCATGGGATTTGGAAGGATTACAGCTGGTGGTAATGCAAGACAGGGAGAAGGAGCACAGGGTGACCTTGCTGGCTTCCCCCTTGATTTCATTGCCAACCACTTTGCTCAGAACATCATGCTGTATGTGTTGCTCACTCTGGTGAGTGTCACTTACCCAAGGTTGCCAGCATCAGGATGTCACCTCCATCCTTAGGCTGCTTTGATGGGCAGAGGAACTCTGGCTGCTGCTGGTAGGGCATCCCTTCAGCTGGAGGCTCAGAGCTCTAAATAGCTCTTCCCAGTGTTCTGCTATCCATCCTCTCCTGTTGTGTGCTGCTTCCTTAAGACCTGCTGGCAATTCCCTTAGTTCTGCTGGGGGCTTAAGGAGCTCTGTCTTGGGGCAGGTCTGGGGCCTCTGCATTTTTGGGGTCTTTTCTGCTGTCCGCTGGGGTGTCTATGTGGGCTCATGCTGTCCTTTTCACCAGCATCCACAGAACAGAGAGAGTTTTGCCACAGCAATGGCAGGCACCAGTGGGGGTTTTGGGCAGCTAAGTGGTGCTGCTCTCATGGGAGAGAAGATGACACCACTCCCCACTGCTCTACTGACAGCTACTAGCCATCCTAGCTAGGAAGCAGAGTCTGATTCCCCACAAACTACATCCATCTGAGAGAGCTAGGGCTGGTGTCCTAAAATGGGTGCCACAATCAGAAAGGTCTCGAAGAGAGACAAGCTCTTGAAAGGTCACCACTGGTCTATGCTAGTGAGCTCAGCAGAGCTCTGCCTTTTGGAACTAGGACTGAACAGAGCTAGCTGCCGCAGCAGGGAAGAGGAAAGATAAGTCAACTTCTCAGGAATGCCAGTTGTTTTGGGGAGCACTTGAGCTGGAATGTTCCACCATATGACTCAGCAGTGCAGAATGATGCAGAAAACCTTGGTGTCAGCTTCAGTAGGTCACTGCTCTAGCTAAAAAAAAAAAAAAAAGAGAGACATCCTACCAAACTAGGTTTAGCTTAGGGATAACCGTTGTGAAATACTAGGCTCAGGGTGGCCTGTGTGCTACTGCTCCCAACTGCCTTATCTGCAGGGATTGTTCCCTACTCTGAAATTATCCTAGTAGGGTAGAAGAAGATCCTTCCATTGAGTCCCCAGGTCAGACTGGACACTCTTGCTTTCTAAACTCCCTCTTGAAGAGGAGTCTGGGTGCAGCTGGGTCCAGCCTCAGCCCCTGACTGGACAGAAGAGTTCAGACCCCAGGTTCTGCCCCAGAGTTGGTTTAGCTCAGCTTGAGCTGGTGAATTTAGCAAAGGACCCTGAACAAAGACATTCCTGGGCAATAGCACCCTGACAATCTCACTTACCCTTCCCTCACGCCATGGTCTGGTCCAATAGTAATTGTTGGGTCTTGAGTGTTATTGTTCTTCACTTGATCCTCCTTCTGCCTCCAGCCTTGAGGATCCTGAGGCTACAGCTTCTGCTGAGAAAGGGCTACCTTATTTGTCACAGGATGCAGATTCTGCTGACAGATGGGCTCCCTTATTTCTCACAGGATGTAGGCTCTTGAAGCCTCCTTAAGTGTAAGTTCAGCAGAAGTTCACTGCTCCTGGCCTGAGGCTTCAGTAAATCCATCTGCTCATGCTAAGCAAGTTAATCATGCTAATTAAAGCAAAACAAGCTTCAATTCAAGCTAATTCTTAGCGATTATGATATTAATTCTGATATTCTACAGGCAAATTATTGTAACCCTCAACATCAATGTCACAGCCACACACCCTCTGGCCCACAAAGCTTTACCTCAGTCAGGGTGGTGCTTGGATGGTGCTAAAGAAGCAGCTCTGGGATACTTTTACCACATTTGGTTGCCTCAGGCCCTTCTTTGCTTTTATCCTGCACCTCCAGGAAGGAGCATCACTGTCCCATGGGGACACAAGTCTTGGTTTTTTGTTAAGATAGATGGAGGATCTGGATCTTTCAAAGTGTTTTATTTGTTTATTGAGCAGATCTCTGACTCTGGTGCAGATGTGAACCCTTGGCTATTGTGCAAATGGAGATATGGAGCTGGTCACCTAGAAAATGCAGGGTGCATGATTTGAGACCACTTGAGAACATATTTCAAATCACTTGTGAAGAAGCAGATATGAGAAGAAGCAGTGGCAGACTGTTTAATTCCAGACCTGAGCTCAACATCACAGTCACGAGAAGTTGCAGAGTCCTTTATGACACAGCCGAGGCTGATTCCCAGGCAAGTCCAGCCTGCTGGCTGAGTAAGAAAGGTGTTTTGTGCAAAAAAGGGATGAATAATCATAGGATTAAACTCAACCTCCTAAGAGTTATTCACAGGAGGCTCTCCTGGTGATGATGCAGACAATCTCAGTCTTAACTGCTGGTTGGCTTTGCAGTCTTGTACTGAATGGGAGGTTGTCCCTGTGTGTGCACAGATGAGCGAGTGTATCCACCTGTGTCTATGTGTGTGTGCTACCTCTATGTACAGGTGTGAAAGCTTCCAGAGTTTTTAAAGCCTAGAGGAAAACCCCAGACAGAGAATTGTGCAATCATTTAGGTTGGAAAAGACCTTTAAGATCATCAAGTCCTGTTAACCCAGCACTGCCAAGCTACACTAAGCCACCTCTCAGTATTGGCAGGGTGCAGCTCTGGGTGGGCAGCATTTGAGTGTCATCTTGGTCTGGATGAGCCATCTCTGCTGGTCATCTCCTTCAGGGTAGGGAAGGAGGAGAGTCCCCAGGATGTCGTGACCATGGTGGTTCGTGTCATACCTCACAAAGCTGGAGGGTACCCCTCTGATCTGCTTTGGATGTGGCTTTGCTTGCTTTCCAGAAGCACAGGACAGACCAAGGCTGTTTCTCAAGGACGTGAAGTCTCTGTGAAAGAGAGAATAAAAGGAAAATGTACCTATACATCTCTTTAAAGGATGAAGTAGACTTAGAGACTCTTATCTTGCCTGCCTTTTGATGTCACATTAAGAGTCAGCTCTGCTGTGAGCAATAGCTGAGGCTTTTGAGTCTTTCTCGTGCAGTTGAAAGAACAGAAAACACATGTTTGAGTTGCTAATTAGAGCCTAAGCCAAGGCCTGTTGTAGAAATCCTGATCACTCTCCTGTCACTGCCAACAGAAACCAAAGCAATCCCTTCCTGGATGTGCCACATTTTCCCTGAAGAGCAACTCTGGGCTCCTTTGCTGGTGTTTGTTCAACTGTGACCAGAGAAATATTTCCTCTCTGCTGCAGTGGAAGGGGATCCAAAATACAATTAACTGGCAGTGAGGTAAGGAGCCAGATGTTGGTGTCCCAGGCAGTGCAGGTTCCCCACAGCTGGTCAACAAGGAGTAGACTTCTCTCTGAAGCTCCTGCATCTAAGCAGAGACCATGAAAACCCAGCTTCTCTTGTGAACAAGAAAATGAGATCTCCACACATCAAAAGCTGCCTTCAAGCACCTTCAGGACCTCATCTCCCTCCTGTCCTCATGGTTATATAGGTCTCTAGTAGAGAGTCATATTTACTGTGAGGGTCCCTCTCTTCTTCTCCCATCTGCCAAGGAAATGTTAGGACTCACAGCCTCCCACAGCTTCTGCATGTTACCTGCCTGGAGAGCTCTGACTGCTCCTCTGCTCCTGCCACTGATGCTACTGTGAGCTGGAGCACACCATGGCCTTTCCACACTCCAGGAGACACCTGCCTGTGCAGAGGACTCAGTTGCACTCAAAAGAGCATGGCATTTGTGTCTGGGAGGGGAAAAAAGGTGGAAGGGCCTTGGGTAGGGCAAGAGGTCATCATCACTACTGTCCTGGGCACCAGGACCCAGTAAGTGCTGTTGACAAGGATGTACCAAGTGCTTTAAAAGATGTGTGTTGTCTGTAGTCTTCCCAGTGTGTGAGTCATATGATGTTTGATAATGGGAAATTAACCTTTCCACTCTGCATGCTTATTCGGACCTAGATGCCAAGGAGAAGTAAGTTCTCATGGCATTCCTGACTGCAGAGGAAGGCTGTGGCCAGCAGGACTAGGGCAGTGATCACCCTCCTGTACTTGGCACTGATGAGGCCACATATTGAATCCTGGGTTCAGTTTTGGGGCCCCCACTCCAAGAAGGACATTGAACTACTGGAACATATCTCACCACTCTCTGGGTAAAGAATGTCTTCCTAACATCCAACCTGAACCTCCCTCAGGACATCTTCACACCATTCCCCCGGGTCCTGTTGCTGGTCACTAAAGAGAAGAGGTCAGCACTCACTCCTCACTCTCTGGTGAGGAAGTTAAAAACCACAATGAGGTCTCCCCTCAGTCTTCT